>VWZE01002405.1:93279-103546 GCA_013396675.1 Eubucco bourcierii
ACCAGAACAAGAGGACACAGTTTCAAGCTGTGCCAGGGGAAGCTAAGGTTGGAGGTGAGGAGAAAGTTCTTGACTGAGAGATTCATTGACTGCTAGAATGGGCTGCCCAGGGAGGTGGTGGAATCACCATCCCTGGAGGTGTTCAAGGCGGGTTTGGAGGTGGCACTTGGTGCCATGGTCTGGTCTTGAGGTCTGTGGTGATGGGTTGGACTTGATGATCTTTGAGGTCTCTTCCAACCCTGGTGATACTGTGATACTGTGGTACTGTGATCTTGAGAACTGATTTCAGGGAAAACATTGCTTTTCCAAGAGATTCCCATTTCTTCCCATTTTAAAGAGCTTATGTTAGTTATTAGTTATTTAGTTATATAGTAGTTAGTTATGTTAGTTAGTTATTTAGATATATGATAAACTTCTAATTTATCTTCTTGGTTTTCTTCAGGATTAACACAAATATGTTTAAATCAGTTCTATTTAGAAAGAATGCTACAGTCTTGGGAAAGCAGGTGCCACCTCCAGTTTACCATAACTAGTTTTATATTAGATCAGTAAATCCAATCCACCTCCCTTCATGCTACTTCTTTCCAACAAGTTCAAACAGTGATACATCATCTCCATGAAAAACAGCACCATGCTTACCCCCTTGTTCAACCTTTACTCTTTGATCAGAGGGCTTTGTTGATGTGTGGTGGTGCAGAAGTGAGACAAAAGTGACATTATGCAATCAAAGCCCTTGTCTTGCTGCTATGCTCAGACCTTGCTCTGCTCAGAAGAATCCTTCTGAAGTAGCTCCATTTCCCTGAATTCTCAAGCAAGTTTAAGTGTTACAGTCCCTCAGTTTACCTGAATTCAGGAATTCAGGTTGCCTCTCAAATGGATTCAATGATTGCTCTTTGGCAAAGCTCCATTGAAGTAGTTTAAAAATCAACATTTTTATAGCAATTATCTCTCTTCCCCTTCATGACAGAAAAGAGGAATGAAATTACTGGGCCAACACAACTAAGTATGAAGGCACAGTATAGGCGAAAGCCACCAGCCACTAAACTCAAAAACCTTGAAAGCAAGAATTTGTTTGTCTTACAGCATGGTTTTCTAGGGTAAAATTATGCCTCTTTCCATGAGATTCATTAAGATGAGTGCAAATATCTACAACCCAGGCATCTAATGTGAACAAAAAGTCTAGTCTCTTGGTTTAGTCAAAGAAGGAAATGGATGCTTCACAAAAACAGTATCAGCCTTGAACTGGTACTTGAAATAGATACTCTACAAGTGTCTGATTTTCTGTTGACTGTAGAGAATTGACTATAGAGTTGACTATAAAGTGTAACTAGCTGGAACAGAGATCTCTACATTGTAGTTCTATACATTTGGGTGAGCTGAACCCTACTGTGGATGTCTCTGTTTCTTAAAAAGTTCAGACTTTTGGAATTCTTTCCAAAATTAAATCACTGCATTCATTATAAATATTTCATCCTTCCCCTTCTTGGATCTCCATCATTCTAGGTACTGTACACGTTATTATCCTTCTTGGATCTCCATCATTCCAGATACTTTACACATTCTTCCCCTTCTTGGATCTCCATATTCTAGATACCTTACACATTCTTCTCCTTTTTGGATCTCCATCATTCTAGATACCTTACACATTCTTCCCCTTCTTGGATCTCCATATTCTAGATACCTTACACATTCTTCTCCTTTTTGGATCTCCATCATTCTAGATACCTTACACATTCTTCCCCTTCTTGGATCTCCATATTCTAGATACCTTACACATTCTTCTTCTTGGATCCCCATCATTCTAGATACTTTACACATTCTCTGCTTGGATCTCCATCATTCTAGATACTTTACACATTCTTCTTCTTGGATCTCCATCATTCTAGATACTTTACACATTCTTCTTCTTGGATCTCCATCATTCTAGATACTTTACACATTCTCTGCTTGGATCTCCATCATTCTAGATACTTTACACATTCTTCTTCTTGGATCTCCATCATTCTAGATACTTTACACATTCTTCTTCTTGGATCTCCATCATTCTAGATACTTTACAGATTCTTCTCCTTTTTGGATCTCCGTCATTCTAGATACCTTACACATTCTCCTTCTTGGATCTCCATCATTCTAGATATGTTACACATTCTTAAGTTGCAATTTCCAATCATCATTTTTCTTATAACTAACTTCTCAGACCATTGTCTTTAGAGGAACATCCAATACACAAGTGAGGAAGGTGCTTTTAGAATGAAAAAAGAATCAGAGAATTCTGTACAGAGATGGAGAACAAATTTGCTACCAAGATCACGAGACACAACTTGATTTCCTTTAATCTTTCACAAAATTCTGATTTTAATCAAATAATTTTGGAATAGAACACCTGGAAAACATCAACATGACCTATGTAGGTTTTTAGAAAAAAAAAAAAATCAGAATGGAATCTATAATGAATAAACTGTTTTTTCAGTGTGTCCAGCTCTGGTGTCAAAAAAAGGTCATCCTACCCTGCCTTCAGCAGTGAGACTGAAAGGGACTGAAATAACCCCAAAAGCTCTCTAATGCAAATTTCCTGTCATAAAAGTGGGTGCTCATTATACAGGCAAGATTCAGTTTTAATGTTGGCAGGTGCAGTGCAATCTTACCCTGCATCTCAGTTCCTCAGGCCTGAGCTACACCATCCTTGCTATTCCACATGTGAAACTCTCTTAAGTAGAGAACTTAGTATTTGCATAAATTCCTTGAGGAAGAAAATGTTCTGAGGCCCTCCAGGGCAAAGGATGTATGGTGAAATATATGAATAAATCTGTCAATTTTGAATCATTGGAATGAATGGCTTTAAAGGTGATTTTACATGGGTGCCAGGGTTTTGCTAGTGATAGAAAATGGGCAGGATAAGCTTCTATTCTTCTTCTTGTTTGGATAGGGTTAATGGCAGTGTTACCAGAGATTATGTGGGAGTTAATTGTATTAACAAAAGAACATAGAGAGCTAAGCAGTATCTGCTGAATATCATAGCCATTTTTTCTTATTTTATTGCCAACAATCTAGGTGGCATAAATCAATTGATTTATAAAATGACTTGCAACTGTCTCAGAATTTTTTTACAAAATGTCTGTTTTTCTTTATGAATTAAAGGCAAATTATAGAGGTGGGTAGAAAGGAATGTGTTAAAGTATTGAGTTTTGATATTTATTGTCTCAAGTGTATATGTGTTGATCATGCTCATGATAGTATGGCTATTGATACAAGTCACAGGAAAGTAAATCACTTTGTCTTGGAAGTCTTGAACTTTCCCACTGAATTACATAGACTATGGCCAAAATTCCTTTCAGTTCCTAAGATAAGGCAGGATAGTCTTGTGTTTTCACTTCTAGCTTTGGATTAAATGTGCCTCATTCAAAGTTCAATTCCATGTGTAATCTACTGGACATTTAGGGGAACAACCTTAAAAAAGTCTGTGAGGTGTGCTATTGAAACACCTCAAGTTTGACTGCTTGAGTGCCAAACTCCTCGGTCTATACATTATTTGACTTAGAGTGAAAACCATTTCTGAAAGTAAAAAGTTTCTTGACTGCTTGGGTTAACAAAACAGGGATTAAAAAAAAAAAAAATGGCCCTCATATGCTAATTTAGGAGTTGGAGAATACTTAAACCAGCAGAGAAACCAGAAAAATGCAACTATATCTTGAACTGAAAAGTAAAAGCTGTAACTAGGGATAAGGAGAAACTCTTTATCTTCTGTGGATCACAGTAGCACTGAGGAAGACCAGTAGCACATACACACTCTGCCTTGCCTTCAAAGTCTTTGTCTTAGTGTATTGGACCAATGATACTTAAATGCTATCATTTATGAAGCTTGCCAGGTTGTCATCTGCAGGATGCTGCAGAGGGCCTGGTGTGCCACAGTGCTAAGTGGGTGAGAAAGTCCCCAGTGTATCCTTGTCAGTGAGAGTCCTGGGGGTAATAGCTTGAGGAGCAATAACACTTGAGGAGCAAGGTGTTGGCATTTTAGATAACCAGAGGGTTATCTACCCTGAGTGCTCCACCCATCAAGTCCATGTTTTTCCAGTTTGGTGACCAGGATGTCATGTGGGACAGAGTCATATGCCTTACTCAGGTCCAGGTAGATGACATCAGCTGCCCTTCCCTTGTCTACTTTTGCTGTGACTTCATCATAAAAAAGGCACTAAATTTGTCCGGCAAGATTTGCCCTTGGTGAAGCCATTGCTGGTTACCACCAATCACCTCTGCTTTGTTTTCCATTTGCCTTAGCAGAGCTTTCAGGAGGATCTGCTTTGTGATCTTGCTAGGCACAGAGAAGAGATTGACTTCTCTGTAGTTCCTGGGGTCATCTTTTTTTCCCTTCTTGAAGATGGGTGTTATGTTTGCCCTTCTCCAGTCAGCAGGAACTTCACCAGTCTGCCATCACCTTTCAAATATAATGGTTTAGCAACTTCATCTGCCAGATCCCTCAGGAACCACGGGTGGATCTCACCAGTTTGCTGATGGCACCAAACTGGGTGGAGTAGCTGCCACAACAGAAGGCTGTGCTGCCATTTAGTGAGACTTGGACAGGTGGGAGGATTGGGCAGGCAGAAATTTAATAAAATTCAACAAGGACAAGTGTAGAGTCTTGCACCTGGGAAAGAACAACCCCAGACATCCGTATAGGTTGGAGACTGACCTGTTGGAAGGCAGCAAAGGGGACAAGGATTTGGGGGTCCTAGCTGATGGGAGGTTGACCATGAGCCAGCAATGTGCTCTGATGGCCAGGAGGGACAATGACATTCTGGGGTGTATTAGAAGAGATGTGCTGGTAGATCGAGAGAGGTTTTCCTGCCCCTCTTACTCTGCCCTGGTGAAGCCACATCTGGAGTAGAGTGTTCAGTTCTGGGCTCCCAAGTTCAAGAGTGACATAGAACTGCTTGAGAGAGTCCAGCACAGAGCCACAAAGATGGTTAAGGGAATGGAGCATCTCTCTTATGAGGAAAGATTGAGGGAGCTGGGGCTCTTTAGCTTGGAGGAGGCTAAGAGATGACTTCATCAATGTTTATAAATCTGTGAAGGATGAGTGCCAGGAGGATGGAGCCAGGCTCTGCTTGGTGATGCCTGATGACAGGACAAGGGGCAGTGGATGGAAGCTGAGGCATGGGAAGTTTCATGTAAACATGAGGAGGAATTTTTTTCCTTGTGAGGGTGACAGAACACTGGAACAGGCTGCCCAGGGGAGTTGTGGAGTCTCCCTTTCTGGAGATATTCAAAACCTACCTGGATGCATTCCTGTGTGATCTGGTATGGGTGATCCTGCTCTGGCAGGGGGGTTGGGCTGGATGAGCTTTCAAAATCCCTTCCAGCCCTTGACATTCTGTGATTCTGTGATTTAGTAAACCAGAGGATGTACTGTGAAACTGCATTCTCTAATGATAGACTAATTTGGATACAATATCAAATACATATGTATTAAAAAAAAAAAAAAGAAAATAAAAATCTGAGCTTGAGCAAGGAAGGAGAGCACATAGACTATGAAACACCATGTGCATTAGTCTTTTGAGTAGGCAAATACAAGAGGTCTTGTCTAAACACAAGTGATCAGATTCTTTGCTTGTAGTAAGATGAACAGCTTTTCTATTACAATGCAGGAAATATTCCCTGATTGCTTATAGACAGCAGGTACAGATTCACCTACCATCACCCAGACCCATGGATAAAATCCACCTTGGCCCCTGAGGCAGACCCCATACTGTTGCACATGATTAACATTTTACATCAACACCACTTCAAGGTGCTAATCTAGAACTGGTTTTTTGTCTTTTGACATTTTCTCACCAGGGAAAGGTACAATTCCTTGCTAACTATGCAGCTTTGCTGAAATCAGATATTTCTCTTTCGTAATATTGCTACACTGAAGACTCCATTTTCCTTAGAGAAACCTCAAGGAGGAGTAATCTAGTTTTGAACTACAGCCATCAACTCTCTTAACAGCAGACTTGAGATTTTTGCTGTTTTAAACACATGAAAAGTGAGTAAAAGCCAGAGGTGCAGAAAAACCAAGAAGGATTTAGAGATGACTGCAGTGATAGTAAGTACTCTGAGCTTATCCAGACTTTTCCTCAGCAACAAAAATAGACACAACTGTAATAAGAAAAATTGTGATTATTTTTTTCAGGCATGTTCTGTAAGCTATTTAACAGACTTCACATTCTCAACAGATATAATTGAATATAAACAAAGAATATGCATGCTTCTCTGACTTTTTGTTTGTTTGTTTGTTTGATCATTAAATGGAGATTTCTCTTTTGACTGCTAGACTGTTGTGTTCTGACATTTTGATCTCATCCCTTTTTTCAAATAGTTTGCTACAGCAGTGAATTTTCTGGCAAAGCAGAGTTCTGTGGAAAAATGCCAGTTCTTAAATATGCTACTCTGTGAAAATACATATATATTTTTTTTTCTTTTCTTCTATGAAATTGTACTAATGTAGGTTTATATCAAAAATGAGCTTGGCCTCATGCCAGATTATCTGACAGAAGCCCAGATTTTCTGTGGCTCTGGGAAGCCTCGCTCCATCAACTGCCTTTAAAGCGAAGGTGTTAGGGCTTTCAGCACACTCATTTGGAGCATGGCAATCTAGAGGAACTCAAGTTTTAAAAGGTTCTGCATTTCCCAGGAAATGCCAGATGGCTGGCAACTGAGAAATGCTTCCCAAACACCTCAAAAACTGAGTGGGATAGGGTATACGAAGAAGGAAGCTAGTCAAGAATGAATCAGATTCAGAGTTTATCTGAGCTGGACAAAACACAGCTCAAAAATTTGTTACATCCTGAACTGGAAAGCCCTTAAGTTTCCCTGTTCCTTTATCTATTACCACATCATATGATAACTTCCAAGTTTTTGGAAGTGCTGGCAATCTGAAGGTGAGCTTCAAAGTCTGCAACTCTGGGGTGTATTAGCCTCACAATCCTTTAGCTTCTCCACCCTGTTGTGTATAGAAGATTTGGACACCTCTATTTCTATACCGTTGTTTGATTTTAGGTAAATAAGTAGAGATTTTTGCTTTAGTTTTAAAAGATACTAATCTTTAAAAGACTAATTTAAAAAAAATAAAGGAAAAAAGAAAAGGGAAAAATGAGCCAGCCGCTGGTGATTGATGAATTTCCTTTTGACACAATATTTTCCTAATGTTTTATTGGAATAACGTAACATTTGCATGAACATGAAACCTGGGAACATGGGCTTTTAATAACCAAATTGCTATCTTAAGTGTCATAGAAGTATTCAGGTGATTAATGAAAAGCTGGGGAGGGACTATTGACAAGGTCTTGTAATGACAGGGCAAGGGGCAATGGGTTTAAAATGGCAGAGGGGAGATTTAGACTGGATGTTAGGAGGAAGTTCTTTGCAGTGAGGGTGGTGAGACACTGGCACAGGTTACCCAGGGAGGTTGTGGCTGCTCCCTCCCTGGAGGTGTTCAAGGCCAGGTTGGAGGAGGCCTTGAGTGCCCTGTACTAGTGGGAGGTGTCCCTGCCTCTGTCAGGGGGTTGGAACTAGATGATCTTTGAGGTCCCTTCCAACCTTACCATTCTATGATTCTATGATTCACTGGATTGTGCTTTCTTCTTTGATCTGGAATTAACATATTTATGAACTGCAGACATTTGGGTTTTTTTTTTTTTTTTTCTTTTTGTTTGTTTTTTTACTACTACTTTAGGGGTTACATTTTGACAGACAAGAAGAAAAATATCTGAGGGCAGCAGAACTTGCTGCTGCATTTGACTGCCAAAGGACAGCACGTTAGGGTATTTGTTTCTCTCTTTTTTTGTTTAGGTTTGGTTTTTTAAGCACACAGTTAACTTTGTGTCAATAACTTTGAAGTCTCTTGGGAAGACCATCTGAAATGAGGAAGGGAATGATTTCAGGCTTCTCATCACAACTGTGAATTGAAAAATAAGTAGGTCCACACCATGTTCACTCATCTAACTGAGGGACTTTTATCAGCCTGCATTTAATGACAAAATGTAGTAGTTTTTTTATATTTTTACCATTAGTGACAAGTTGGATTGCATGAGGCGGAACTATTGCAACCATCCTGGGAAAAAAAACAGTGTAGCAAAGTTTGAGAAAATCTTCTGATCACACCTTACTCCATGTTGCCTACTCCTCCTCTCTCCCTCTCAGTTACATTAGGTGTGTCACTACTAAGGACTGAGCAATGTTCATGTAGCAAAGCTTTTGCCTTGCTTTGCAAGGTTAGAAGTCAGAGAAAATCATAGAATCATAGAGTCATAGAATGGTAAGTTTGGAAGGGACCTTGAAGATCATCTAGTTCCAACAACCTGCCATAGGCAGGGACACCTCCCACTAGTACAGCTCACTCAAGGCCTCCTCCAACATGGCCTTGAACACCTCCAGGGAGGGAGCAGCCACAACCTCCCTGGGCAACCTGTTCCAGTGCCTCACCACCCTTACTGTAAAGAACTTCCTCCTAAAATCTAGTCTAAGTCTCCCCTCTGCCAGTTTGAACCCATTGCCCCTTGTCCTGTCAGCAGCTTTAAACTTTATTCTTCTATACTGGACTCCATCTTCTTCATGAGAGCATGTGGTGAGAATAGCTGATGTCTGAACATAGTTACCACAGGTCATTATTTCTGTCCTCAAGCTGGCCAAAAACGAACATCAAAGAGGTTTTTTTGCAAGATCTTGACAAGGTTTTGGTGGTATTTGAAAGGAGGTCCTTGTCATGCTTAGCATTTCCATGTTAAGAAGCTGGTCCTCCTACTGTGAGGGGAGAATCATCTAAAATCCTGGAGAGAAGGGGGATGTGTCCCAGATTAACATTAACAGGAACCAATGTGCTAACAAAAACCTCAGGGAAACAGATATGGATGTGTCATGGGCGAGTGAAGTCTTCTTTTTGTTTTTCAGGATTCACTGTTGTCTCTCAGACTTCCTTCATCCTGTGCTGTTTCTGCTGGTAGAAATGTCAGTATATCTTGGCATATGTATGCATCAGGCATTTCTTTGACTTGATAATCTATGTACTTCAGATGGATTCCTTTCGAAGTTTGCTGTCTCAGATTTTTAATATCTGCCTTGTCTATTAAAATGGGACTGTATTACATACTTTCTTATGTATATATATATAAAACTTTATTTTTGTATCCCTTTGCTTCCTTATTTGGGATTATGATATGACCAAGGAAAGAAATCATAGGAATTGTCCTACCATTTAAATTCTCATGTCATATCCTCATCCAGTCTAGTCCTGGAAGCTGCATAAAAAAACATTCAAGAAAGTGATACTTGACGGAGATAGCTATCCCTTCCTGAAACACTTTAGTCTTTTCCTAACTCCTTTTGATTGGAAGCTGATTTAAGAACTGAAGCTTTTAAGGTGCAAAATTTGTCTTGACCTTTACTTGTTATTTCTATGGAGGTCAGTAGGTGAATACATTTAAGTAGAGATTTAAACTTCTTGTTTAAATACAGAAACTTATTCTGTTTCAGGAAGCATGCAAGTTAAATAAAGGACAGATTTGACAGCTCTGTTGACCTAGAGATGTTAGAATTCAGCATTCCTATATGGTGCCTGATTTGTGTTTATACAGAAGGTCCATACTGTAAAAAACTGCTCTGCCTGCCATGACGTAGGCCTATTAGTATGGGAATACTCAGTATTGCAGCTGCTTTTTGCAATCATAGTTTTGCACCTGATGTATAATACCCTGCTCAAGAAAATAATTAGGCACTAATTCAGGTGAGAGATCTGCATGTTAAACAGCTGAAGTTGCATTGGGCTACTCTATCTGTGGAGAGTTCCTTGCTGGTAAAATGAACTCCTGTACTAAAACCTGGGAGTTTTTCTTCCTCCATAAGAGAGTCTAGACCATGAAACAAAAGATATCCAAGGCTGGGCATTTTTGTCTTCCTGGCTTATCAAGAAGAAACTTTGGAAATGGTAGTTTCACATGTTGCAATCATATGATCAAGCATAAACTTAGCTTGTTTTCTTTTTGGTGGTCTTCCAAACCAGGCACTTTGAGGACAGCCTGATGGAAATCTTTATATTCTTCATTGTATCTTTAAAGAGTTGGTAGCCCTCTAATTGTTGTTTAAGCTTCTTGTCACCCAACAGACCAGTTGAAAACACTTTACTGCTCCTGTGCTCAAACATCTCCCTCTTCCTCACATCTGGTTTAATATGGATGGTGAGAGTGAAAGGGAAAAAAAAAAAAGCTGCAAATTTGTTTTCAGAGTGTCTTTTTTT
>VWZE01002405.1:122484-148934 GCA_013396675.1 Eubucco bourcierii
CTATGGCAGGGGTTTGGAACTAGATGATCCTTGAGGTCCCTTCCAACCTTACCATTCTATGATTCTATGAGCAACTAGGTAGCAGCACCATATGTAATTATACCCTGAATCTAGAAGGGGAGGGAGCTTTTAATTTCAAACTGTAAGTATTCTTACTCCTATCATAATTACAGTAAAGTGTTTTGCTGTATCTGGGCATAAAGCAGACGAAAAAATTTGGGTGCAAATTTGAATATCACCACGTTTATGACACCTTAAGGTGTAGGTTTTCCAGAAACTGTAATTGTTAGTGTGCTTGACAGAGGGGATTGACAGGAAAAAAAAAAAAAAAAAAAAAAAAGGATGATACCACAGCAACAAAACATTTACTTATCTGTAGAACTTAAATAATTTCTGTGCTTGCAGTGGCTTCTGTGGGACTAGTCCCATTCCACAATCTTAAGCACATAATTAAGGGCTTTACTGGATCAGTGCCTGCAACCAATGTTGATTTCTACTGAATGCATATTGTGTAAGGGACCAATTCTAAGCTCATTAAAATGAACAGAGAGGATCCAGCAGACATTGGATCAAGCCTCATCTGAGGACTTTCATTAGGGAAACAACATTGTCTCTTGTTTACTCTTTAGCAGGTCAGTGAGTTCCCAGACTTTGAATCACTGATTACATCATATTGTGAGATTCTCCATCAATTTATATGGGTAGAGGATAGGGCAAGAGTAAAAACAAAGAGCAGAATCACTTAGAATTTCTGATTCTATGTATTGTGACCTTAAAAAGCAAACAAGAAAGCAGGCATGCTCATGAATTCCTGGACACAGAATAGCCCCTGGTTTAGAGAATTGTGTGTGCCAGGCAAGTGTTTAAGAATGTACACTGTATTTCTTTGGAACAGCAATGGATATGACTTTTACCCTCCCTCCCCTTCCCTCAATGCCCAGACTAATAAATCTCCCATTTGTCTCACCTGTAGTTACAATAAAGCTGTTCTCAACAGTGTTAACATCTGCCATGGTCATTCTTCTGGGGTGAGAAAGGCAGAACATTTTCATTGCTTGTTCATTTGTGAACACTAGTTAAGTAAAGCTGTCACTTGTGTCCAATTATGGGTGAGGATTTCATTGCACAGTCTCCTTCCTGAAGCTAAACAGACATGGCCAAGCCCCATTTTACAGGCTTTCTTAAATTCTTTCAGCCATATTTAAAATTCTTATGCTAAGAGATGGCAGGTGCCATGTGTTTTCACGGCTACATTAACAAATGCAATTTTGTGGCAACTTGACCATGCCAGTGAGGCAGTAAAATTCTGTAATCTCTATGGTTCAGAATTTCACACAGGGCTTTTCTGGGAATATGTAAAGCCCATCAGTGCAGGAGCATGATGAAGATAAAATTAAAATACCTTTACAGTAAAACCCAGAAAAAAAAAAACAGTAAGGTCTGAGGATTTTTTTTTTTTCCCCCCCACTGCTGGGGCAATGAAATGTGTCAGAGGAAAATGCTGAAATAGAAAAAAAACCCCAAAACTTTTAGGGGCTCACTCTTCTTTTCTGCTACCAATGACTGCTACCAATTTAGGTGAGAAGCGATAATTTGGTTTACACAAATGCTAACACAGACTTACTCTTAAGTGTAACTGGGATGAAAATCTTTATAAATCTCTTTTAGAAACCCTTACTCCCTGTTACAGTATACTTACACTTGAGATAATTGTCCTCACAAATCTTTTTACCAGCTTATGGAAATGATAGCCAGAACTTTCTCAGTTTGTAGCCAGCACAAGTCACAATGCTGTATCCACATACCAGTCATTCAGAGTTTAGTTCAAGAGATCTGCCTTTACCAACATGAGCAGTGCTGGTGGAGCTGAGATGCCCTCAGGGCTGCCAAAGACCTCCCAACGTTAGCATCTCGGCCACCATGAGGGTTGAATGCACGTTGCATCACACGTACAGCCAGAGGGTGTGTGCAGGGGGGAAAGAATCATTGACTGAAACTGCTTTGGATAGGGATCTGTGCTAAACAATTGGACTAACACCACTTTCTCTGCTTCTCAACTGTTCATCAGACTCCTTAGGACTTCACAGTGAGACTCGGGGGTACCACCACCAGGGGCAGTTTTACAGATGGAGGCAGAGCCAGGGTTGGGTCTCTGATGTGTAAGAGATCCCGAGACAGCTGTTAAGTTTTGCAAGAGGGTATCTCAATTATCAGCTGCAAGCAGATGAAAATCAACAGTTAGAATGCTGCACAAATGTAGACATTATTGTTTTCCTGACCGGTAAGTCAGGATAGTTCAGTAGATAGTTCCCAGATTTCCTATAAAATTGTGTGAGCTATAGATTGTTTTTTCCTTTAAAGAAGAAAGATGTGATTCCAGCATAATCACCTCACTCCAGGGACTTGATCTTCTGGAAAGTAAAGAAAATAACCTGCTCAGAGTGCAATACTGGAGAGGGAGAGGATTGCATTATGGATTGCTCACAGACTTCTCCAGCAGAAACCACTCCCCCAGGTTTTACCACGGGATTTGGGCAAAACCACCAAAAAACCCCAGATCAAACAAGAGAACATCTTTGAATGCTTAATAGTTTGTTGCGAGGCAGAAGCGTTTTGAAAGTTTACACTTAGCAGCTCCCTCAATCTCATAAGACTTCACACAATCAAGCAAGGTTGGGGAGATCAGCTCATACACTGTGTGGTTGCACTGAAGCCAAAAAGGCTATCCGCAGAGTGGCCCTTTGAAGTCAGTGGAGTTTTGCCATTGATTTTGCGAGGCCTAGGATTTCATTCGCAGTGCGTAAGGTTAAGCATGTGTGTAAGTCCTTGCAGGATCAAGACTTATATGTGTAAACCTGTTCAGCAAGAGCACTCAGCCTTTAATGTGCGGTGAATGTGGTCTCTCCTACCTGGTGACACTGAGTTGGTGGCTATTGCTCTTCACTCAAGCATAAAGGCTCCATTTAGCATGCATATGTCCTTCCTGATTGTCAGTGACTTAGGGTACAGAAAAGGAAAGACCTTAGTGGAGTTGTTTATTAATGGAATGCCTATGGAAAACGCTGACTGCATCAGATTGATTAAGAGCCACTATTAATTTATGCTTCTGTCTGTTGCTATCCAAAATGCAGGCAACAAGCCTTCTGGCTTGCTCACTGTATCAGTGGCTCGTACAGTGCTTATACATTAATCACTTAATGCAACAAATGTGTAAGAGATCTAATCTTGTCTTCAGAGCCCCTTAATTATGTGTGCACTTCTATTGTGCTTTATCACATTTTCTGTCTACTTCAAAATCTGCCCCCTGCCCTGTCTCTTTAAAGACTATTTCTGCAAGACAGCAGAACTCAGTTTCAGAGTACAGCTACCTCAGTCATACCTGATGGCCAAATATTTAGTATTTAAATTAATGGTAGAATCCAGTTTCCCTCATTTAAATAAAACTTGCATTTAATCTTTAGGATGCTGAAGGCTACCTAAGTGAAGAGAGAAATTAATCTTCAAGGAAACCATGTTTGCCTGGTGTACAATATGGTCTTCTGTCTCTAACAGCCATGCTGTGTATTTATATATACATATAAATATTTATTTATGTGCTGACATATTTGCTTTTGAAATTAATCAGATTTCCCTTGAAGATAAACCTGACTGTGATGCTGGTTAAGGTCATCCCTAGCTATCTGGACTGTATGAACAAGGTTGTTCCAAGACTGACTGTCTCTGCTTCTTTTAATTCTCAGTTCAAGTTGGCTGCAAGCCCATCAATATCATTCACAACCCTTCATGCCATGTTCTTGGACCCAAAAGCAAATGCCTGGGGTCAAGCCCAGGGCAAAGAGAACACAATTAGTCCCTCCACAGTTGTCCAGGTTAAATGTGGAAGTGAGGTACACTGTAACACTTGGAAGCCAGGAATCTCTGCAGCAGATACTGTACAAATTGAGGAAGGCAAATTGTCTGTTTGGAAACTTTCATATGCACAGCCTCCTCTGCATAAGGGAACCTACATCAAGAGCATCAGCTCATTAAAATGCTGATGCCTAAATTAGGTAGACTTTGTCATACTTATGGAGCTTCCTGACTTGTTTAAAAGTGTTGCAGTGTACCTTTTAAATACCACTGGTCTACGAAGTAGAACAAATAAACCAATATCAGTATCTCTTTTCATCAGATTAGTTCAGCATAATAAAAGTAGCCATAAGGAACAAGATTAATTGTGCATTAAGCACGCTGCCTGGAATGAACTTCTAACAGTTTCCCCCCACATCCCTTGAAGACTAATGATATATGTGGGCAATGTCACTCTGTCTACACAATCCAGCACTACCTCAGTAAGGAATTAGCCTAGTTTTAAGCCCGCTGCCCAGTATATGAGGTTCTGAAAATGTACAATGGTTGTACTATGGTTGTTTTTAAAAGTATATAGTTTACAGAGTTTTAAGCCCTCTGATTTCAGGAAGGAGTTACAGAAGAAGTCCAGTAGGTAAGGAGATTTCTAAATTAAACATTGCAACAGTACAGTTAATTAAGAAAATGAGGAAAAGATAAGTTAAACAGTCCATGTTTTGAATGTGTTGTCTTTCAGTGGGGTTCAGAGAAAACAGACATTTAAAATAGGTCACATAAAATCACTCTGAAAGTACCTGCTTATGTCCTCTGACTCCTATTGGTGGTTAGCTCAGATGTAGATGTCTACAATACAGGTATCTAAATTTGAATGAGACGAACCCCACCTCTGGTGGCCAAATGCCAGAAACAGAGAGTAAACATTTATGGGTGATATATTGTCAGCTGGACATTCCAGTCTGAAAAAACAAAACAAAACAAATATATGTATATATATACATAGAATATTTGATTTCCCCCTCCTGTTTTGCCACTCCCAACAAAGATGGCAGTAAGTCTCTTTAACAATGAGGGCAGGAAAAATGTGTGTCCAAGAACTTTTGGAGCATATCAACCTTAGGACAGGAGATAAGTTGTCAGCCTTCATAAGCAATAGGACACACAAAAAAATCAATGAACATTTTGTGTGATAGTTATAGTCTAGAATATATCCCACTGGGGCTCTGCTCTTTCAGCATTGCTTCATTCTTGCTAATGTTTTACTGTTTAATATAATGAAATATTTATTTTTATTCTTAATTCACAACTAGTACCTGGCAAATAATGTGTACTCTATTGCCTCAAGAGTGATTAAAATAAATAGGAGGTATTACACTCTTTTTAGAATTTCCTATACCCTATAGAGGGTTAGGAGTTCTGGGGAGTCTATGGTGAACCATGTACACATCACCAAGAGGTGAAGGACCTTGTGGAAGATGTGTGTCTTGGTAAATCTTTGCACAATATCTTGTAAATTACCTAGAGACTTGTCATCCCATTGAGTCAGATACAGTGGTCTTGCTTCATTTGGTGATGCAGAGTTTCAAGACGATGCTTGCTGAAATAACACCAAAGCTACTTACAGAATCATAGAATCACAAAAGGGTTTGGTTAGAAGAGGCCATAAAGGTCATCTAGTTCCAACCCTTATCCCATGAGCATGGACACTTTTCACTAGATTTGGTTCCATTTGATTTGATTTGACTCCATTTGATTTGATAATGGAGATGAGAATGTATCAAGCCTTCTATAATGCCACAAATGGGTTTAAACCGGCAGAGGGGAGATTTAGACTGGATGTTAGGAGGAAGTTCTTTACAGTGAGGGTGGTGAGGCACTGGAACAGGTTGCCCAGGGAGGTTGTGGCTGCTCCCTCCCTGGAGATGTTCAAGGCCAGGTTGGATGAGGCCTTGAGTAACCTGTACTAGTGGGAGGTGTCCCTTCCTATGGCAGGGGGTTGGAACTAGATGATCCTTGAGGTCCCTTCCAATCTTATCATTCTATGATTCTATGATTCTATGAAATCATCTGTGGGAAGAAAAGAAATGTAGTAGTATTTTATTACTAGAATGAACAAAAAAAAAGATACCCAGAAGATAAAATCTAAGTATTTTGTCATGACTCTGGGATACTTCAATTCAACTGATCAGAAATGCAATGCTAATAAATAATTCCATTCAGGAAAAGAGATGCTATGGCATATTCCTAAGTACTTCAGAGTACTGAGAAAAGTCTGAGAATCTGACCTTTTTCAGGAGAAAGAATCTGATGAAAACACATCATTGCCCATGTCAAGCCTGTCATATACCTTAACTGTATCTGCTGCATGCGACTCAAACTTGTAATGACCTTATAAGGAGAGCTGGAGATGTGGAAGAAATACAGAATTATGGTAGACTTTTCCTGTTAAAAAAAATAAAATCATAGCTTTGTTATCAAAGTTTCTAATTATAAAATTTCTTTAATATTTTATTAATAGGAGAGGAGGAAAGATGCCAAAACTTATGGCATTTCATAAGTAAGATTGTATGTTGATTTCTGATTCGATGACAGGACCCTAATAATAAGACTCATAAATTTAGTATTACATTCCTGTAGTGATGAAAGAAGTTCTTCGTGCATAAGAGCCTGCAGTGTGTGCATGCAGCCCAGACAGCAACCGAGTGCTGGGCTGCATCAAGAGAAGTGTGGCCAGCAGGGCAAGGGAGGGGATTCTGACCCTTTGCTCTTGTCAGGCCCCACCTGGAGTACTGTGTGCAGTTCTGGAGCCCCCAGCACAGGAAGGACATGGAAGTGTTGGAGCAGGTCCAGAGGAGGCCACGAGGATGATCAGAGGGCTCGAGCAGCTCTCCTATGAGGACAGACTGAGAGAGTTGGGGCTCTGCAACCTGGAGAAGAGAAGGCTTTGGGGAGACTAATTTAGAGTATCCTTCCAGTATCTGAAGGGGGGCTACAGGAAGGCTGGGAAGGGATTATATGCCAGGACGAGGGGCAATAGGTTTAAACTGACAGAGGGGAGATTTAAACTGGATGTTAGGAAGAAGTTCTTTGCAGTGAGGGTGTTGAGGCACTGGCACAGGTTGCCCAGGGAGGTTGTGACTGCTCCCTCCCTGGAGGTGCTCAAGGCCAGGTTGGATGAGGCCTTGAGTGAGCTGTACTAGTGGGAGGTGTCCCTGCCTATGGCAGGGGGTTGGAACTAGATGATCCTTGAGGTCCCTTCCGACCTTACCATTCTATGATTCTATGATTCTATCATTTCTATTCAGGAATCTTGTTAATAGTTGTAAACTCAGATTATAATTTTTATTATCTTAATGTTTTCTCATTTCTGTGTTACTGACAGGAAATTACAGCAAGTTTTCTGGCTTGCTTTTTGGTTACTATGAAAGCAATTTCATTGATGTAGAATTTCCAAGTATTAGGTAGAGAATAGTGTTGCTAGAAGTCAGCAGCAGTCTTAAGCACACAGAGTGGTTTAAAAAATAAAAAAGATAATTTAAAAAAAAAGTATTTCAAGACTAAATTCAAAGAGAAAGTAGATTGGTGAGTTTGGTCAGAGTGGTGGGTTATGTCTTTAAACATACAGATATCTGGTTTTTTATGTTTTATGACTTTAGGAGCAAATTGTTGTCACCAAGCTCAGCATTTAAACTTAGCTGTACTATGTTTTCCTGTTGGTTTGTAACAGTAAATTTGACATCACATCTGTGGCCATATACCCCTGGCTGCATTCAGACTCCATTCAGCCTTACCTATTACTGAGATGCCCAACCTGGGTGGTGGGAATCAGTCACTATGGACTTCTCATGGTTTTGGGCTATAAGGAAACTCAAATGAGTTTATTGGTAGTTTTTTTTCTCCCTATTGGGCTATTTGAGCATTGTAAAAGCACTGTTTCTAGGAGAATGTGAGACTATAACTGCATAATTTACTGTCAACAGTCTACAGTTTATTCATATTACATCAGATACGCTTCTAACTGTCAGTGATACTGAGTGAATAAAAACTTATTTCCATAACAAGAACACTGAATTCAGTCCTTTTCTTCTCTGGTTATAAATGGGTGGGAGTTTAGGATTTCAAGGGACAAAGCCTCACCTTCTGAGCATTGCAGACCTTGGTGTTGGAGTGGGGGGTGGAAAGCTGTCAGGGCAAAACCAAGATGCGGGAGCTACAACAACCTCATTTCACAGGAGACCAGCATTTCCTGCATAAGCAAAGCAAACCTCCAGAAAAGTATTCCAGTGCTTCAAACCGAGGCTGAAATAGTGAGTGATGAACTTCTGTAAGCGAAGAACCCTTAACTCTGTGCCCTAACGAACTTTCTGTGCGAAGATGTGATTTTCCATATGGCACTGGCACATCCTCGCCTTCTCTTTGGGGACACAAAAGGGAGCCTGCGTAATCCACGACTGCTCCTCATCTCCCCTCTCCTTGCACAACTTTGCCCCTTAGATCACATTATGCATTTGGCAAAACAGATCTTTGAGTCTGGAAAAAAACTGGCGTGTGAATCTGCTGATGATTAATTTCAAGACACTTTAAAAACAATAATAATAAAAAAAAAAGTCAGGAAAACAGCTTTCAAGTGATCAGGTGATAGAGGACTGAGCCATGCTTGCTTTTGAACTCCATTACATTTCTCTAAAAAATTTCATCCTAGCTTAAAAAGTTTTCCTCAACATGGTCACAACAAGCTAACTGTGAGAGCAGCAGTGTTTATTCTAAACACAGCAGTGAAAGTGATCCAGTCTTAGGTGTAACAACAGCTGATTGCAGATAGGAAGAGAGAGAGTTCGGCACTCTAAAGACCCAGTTCTGCTAGTGCTCAGCAATTCCCTCTTAAATACAGGACAAGCTCAGCCTTCCTGTTGATTTCAGTGGGTGTAGCACTTAATATTTGACAGGATTACATCCAGCAAGCCTCAGAAAAAGCCATCATCTTTTAAGTATTATTCAGGTAGATACAAAGTAAAAGCAGAAGATATCTTATTTTTTAAAAAAGAATGAATTAAAAATAATGTATTAATGTAAAAAAAAAAGAATAAATAAATTTGAAAGCAGACTCTGGAAATGAGTGGACTTGCAAGGCAGGAACTGCAATGCATATAAAACAGATCTGATTGTATCTGGCAGGCTTGTATTCATAGGAAAGTATCCACAGCATCAAATCCTTTCTTTACAAAAGCAGCGCTTGGTATTTAATCTCAAAGTTCGTCAGCTTCTTGCAATTAACTACTACAATGCTATGACAAGATACGAAGTGAAACATCCCTTCCCCCCTTCTCCAGAAGAACAATGCAAGGGACAGCAAGAACTTTACTCAGCACTGGACAACAATAAATCCTGAATACACTGACCCCACCTGATGCAAGCTGATTTTTCTTTTTTTTTAAAAAAATAAAGTTTCAGTGTTGCACTTCCCTACCTAGTAAACAGCTGAACAGGCAGAATGATATCCAAGACCATCTCCTCCACCCCCTTCTCCACTCCCATCGTATCAGGGCTTCAGACAACATTCGGGAGAAAAAAAAAAAACACACACACACACAAACCCCCCCAACTCAAGTGTCTGTTCTGATAGGAGCGTGGAACAGTAACCAAAAAACAATCAAGTCCTCATTGTCATAGTGCGACAATCACAGCACCACTTCTGTTGAGCAAATAGTCAATTCACAGAGAAAAGCAACATGAGGACAGACACGAAAGCTGTTATTATCCATTTTAAGTAATAGGAGAAGGTCACATATCGTGCAGTTACACCTTTGCATTTCATCCTAACCCTTCACAGCAGGGGAACCACACTTATGACTGCGTTAGATATACAAAAGCTTTCAGCTCCAAAAAAGGAAAAGAAAAGATGGGGAAGGGGGAAAAAAAAAAAAAAAAAAAAAGGAATTAAATTCATCTTACCAGCACGTTGCAGCACCAACTTGCTTAAAGGAATGTTGCCTTTACAGGTTTCTCTTTTAATTATCCTGGAAGCAGAAAGGGGAAAAAAAAGAAAAAAAAAAAAAGAAAAAAAAAAAAGAAGAAGACGATGAAGCAGGGTTGTTAAATTAATGTGTGCTAGAATCTTTTCAGTTTGTCACAGATTAGGGAAAAAAAAAAGACACACCAAAAAAAAAAAAAAAAAAAAAAAAAAAAAGGAAGGAAAAAAAAAAAAGGAAAAAGAAAGCTCAGTAATTTAAATTTGCTGTCAGTTCAGGCAGCATCGCTCTGTCCCGCCCCTCTTCCCACTGGGTTCTACTACCTGCAGGGCTGCAACTGACAGCTACTGTGCAAACAAAAAAAAAGGCAAAAAGCATGCTGGGACCATGCTGTCTGCTGTCTGAGTCTCTCTCCACTTCTGATGACTGAAAATCATTAGTGGAAAGGTTCTGCTGTTATTTGCCGGGATTTTTAAGTTGGGTTCTTTGCATGCAATGTAATTTATTTTTAATGGATATGATGCAGCATGTGACAGAAACTGGTGGTTGTGTTTCACAGTTCTCTTCAGAATGAAAACTAACCCGAACAGATTGATTTGCGTAGCATGGTATATGTAGAATATACACCGACATTCACCACGTTACGCTTGCATTCAGCCCTTCCTGTAATACTGTGTACCAAAATGTTTGTTTGGAAAGTCAAGAATACATTTCAGCAGAAATCAGATAGAACCCTGACACTCAAAAAGTTGCCAGCATTTTGGTTTGTTTGTGTGTTTTTTTTCCCCTCTTTTTCTCTGCTTTGAAGTTATCCTCAACTTTTTCAAATCGTTTTTGGTAACAAAAAGTATCAGAAGTCCAAGGCATAATGAACAATGGGCACAATACTCATATAGAAAAGTTGAGCTAACAATCACAGTACATGTAAAGATATATCTCTAGTAAGATGTTTAAAACTGGTTTTGGAAGTCTATGCTAGTCACTATTAGTCAACTGCATGAATCATATGAGTGTGAAATGTTTGATGAAAACTAATAAAATAAACAAGTGAAAAAAAGCTGTAACCCCCTTTTTATAGCTATTTTAATTGTTGCTAACAGGCTTTTAGCAACTAGGCTAGAATCATCCTTCCAAAACAAAGAGAAGCATAATCTATAACTTCTAACTCTGAATGTATTCACCAAAATACAGTTCTCACCTAATTACAAAATAAAATTAAAAGAGCAAAATTATGCTTTTCCTTCATAGTTTAGTAGTAATTGCTTGGATGATGCCACAGTAAATATACAGTATTTGTATTCAGATATTGTTCTATTTACATCTGTAACCATAAAATAAAAAAGATGAAATGTTTAAACTTAATTAAATTAATTTCTGGTTTAGTGCAATTTTGCTATTTGCACAGGCAGATATACATGCGTGCTGAACATGCCTGCCATACACAATTGGCTTCTGAATAGATATTTTAAAACTCTGTAGAAACTAACTACTACCATGCCTATGTCCCTTCTGTAGCCTTTCCTCATTGTAGTACCTCTGGTAGAATGAGTCCTAGCATAGGTAGGTGTGGGCGCTATCCTATGGTGCTTGTAAGACTCCTCTTCACGGATAAGAGTGGTAACACACTCAGTTTTTAAGCTGTTTTTTGTCTCTTTTAAAGTCTCTGGACCTTTTTAACAGGTGACTGCCTGAAGCCATTTCTAGACATGCTAGAAATATCTCACCATTTCAGATACAAGGTTTAAATCAGCATGGCCAAGAACCATCTCTTTGCAAACTTCATCAAGATTTCTTAGCAGAATCATACCGTCTCCAAAAACCATCTCTGTCTGTTGTGGATTTGGCCTCAGTATAAAAAGACAAGACAGCACAGACAGTTGCCTTCAAAATGGAAATGCATAAGAACAGTGGATATAATTTGGAAGAGTTGTCACACAAGGGTTCCCCAAGTAGTCACTGAATAAATTAAGTGTTTTTCCACTGGAATCTGCTCTCATTTACTTTTGTGTGGCTTTAAAATCCTATTTTTATGCTAATAAAATGGTTTAGTATGGTTTCACCCAAACTCAGTCTCTCCTTTGTTTTAACCATGGGACTCTCCTTCTTTTTTGTTTCTTGTTAAGTGACAAAATGGCAAATTGTAGGAGAAAAAGAAAAAAAGGAGGAAAAATTTAATTATTATATTATATACTATGTATAATAATATGTATCAGATATAATATATATTATATATTATTGTATTAATTATTTTGATATCTTCATGGATACATACATACACACACATTCTCAATGTCCAAATTCCTTTAAATCCAACTAACTTCTTATCCTTTATCTCCTTGCAAAAGTCAAGGGTGGCCTGTTTTTATTACACTTGGCATTTTAAGCAATGCACTCAGACCTTCAAAAAAGACAAATAATTGAAGTTTACCTTTAATGGTATTCAGTAGTGACTAAATAACAAAAAATAAAAAAGTTAGATTTAGCATGGAGATGTAGTCAAGAAGGCAATTTGACTAATTGGTTGAGAAAATGCAGGAGAGCTCATAAAATCAAACATTTATAGAAACAGCTTACTTGTGCTATTAAATTGAAATAAAAATAGTGGTAAAGTAAACTCTTACTATCAGCCTTTTCTCCTGTTATGTAGGACACTAGAAAACAGAAGAATGAACACTGAAGTATTTATAAGAGCAGAGTCTGATCAAAGTCAGTGGAAGGTTCATCCATTTTAGGGGTTTGGTGATTGTTGTATGTTAATATTAACTATTCAATGTCTCTCTTATAATCTAATTTTGATTGAAGGTCTTAGCTTTAGAAATGTAGAAGCATGTTAGGTACTATGGGAAAAATATTTCTTTCTTTGTGGTTCTGTAGTTAGTTTTTAATGAATCAGTTAAAGAAGCAGTAATTAACAGCGGTTTCCTACTATATAATGCAACAGAAAGTGTCTAATTAACCTTTGTATCCCTTACAAAACACCACTGAGTGAAGCATTTTCTGGCCTTGTTTTAGTCAGGAACATTTTTGTGTTCAACTTCACTAGAGTTAGTATTGGTTCTTTGGGATTTCGGTTTGGTTTTGTGGTTTTGGGGTTTCCCCCCCCCCTCAAGTTTTCATGTCATTGACCATCAAGCATTAGGTCCTAGGAACATTGAAAACCCTTTTAAACTTCCTTTTTTTTTTTTTTTTTTTTTTTTTTAAATGAAACCTCCAGAAATCAAACCTTTACAATCACTTTACCCACTATCTATAAAGAGACCCTGTTATACTGTAATGGGGAGAGGGTTGAAGGAAGGATTTTAGCATAGTGTGAGATTATTATTAAAATCAAAACTTGTAAACTCGGTGAACGCTAGAGGCCAGAAAGATCCTCTTCCTCTTCTGCTAGTCTCTCTTTTCAGCCAGATCTATCTAAATGGCCTTACTTCAGATAAACACAACCTTGTACCTTCCTGCTCCTTCAAAGCAAAGATGCTGGTGAGACACTGGCACAGGTTGCCCAGGGAGGTTGTGACTGCTTTCTCCCTGGAAGTGTTCAAGGTCAGGCTGGATGAGGCCTTGAGTGAGCTGTACTAGTGGGAGGCGTCCCTGCCTATGGCAGGGGGTTGGAACTAGATGATCCTTGAGGTCCCTTCCAACCTTACCATGCTATGATTCTATGCACGCTCGGTTTTGTTGAACCCTTTTGCCTATGGAAAAGGAGTTTAGAGAAGATGTGAATTATACAGCCAAGACATATAAATGTAATGTTGTGTAAACTGCCAACTCTGGTGTTATGGAAACACTTGGGAATAAACAAGGGCCACACAGCCAGTCATGACTTTCAACTTTCTGTAGTCACACATTTTAAGATTTATAATAGGTCTCAATTGTGTGGGACTACTACCCAGACTCCAGTGACTTTATGTGTCGTATTTCTTTGTGTACAAGACAACACTTCTCATGCTAGCTGCTTCCTCCTGCAGCTTTAAACTGAAGGTGGCTTTCTTACACATTTAATCGCTTTCCCCTACAGCTCTCAAGGAAAAGGTAGTTAAATGTGGCTTCAAAACAAAGATATATANCATTCCTCAGTAAAATCAAGTCCATAAAGATAGTTCGTAAAAGTGAAAAGTAACATTCTGAATTTCCAATTGTTTTGTGGGTAACCATCACTTAATTTTGTGAAAATAAAAATAATTTTTTATTTTCCAGATTAAAAATATGCCTTGTTACAATGTTCATAATTTGATAATGTATGATTTTGCTTACCAGTGCTTCTTTTTGAGGGAAAATTAAAAAAAAAAAAAGNCACTAGGAAACCAGAGATGCTACCATTCCTCAGTAAAATCAAGTCCATAAAGATAGTTCGTAAAAGTGAAAAGTAACATTCTGAATTTCCAATTGTTTTGTGGGTAACCATCACTTAATTTTGTGAAAAAAAAATAATTTTTTATTTTCCAGATTAAAAATATGGCCTTGTTACAATGTTCATAATTTGATAATGTATGATTTTGCTTACCAGTGCTTCTTTTTGAGGGAAAATTAAAAAAAAAAAAAGCATAGCTTATGTGATTTAATAAATGAAAGTTACACATCTTAGTTCTTTCCTGTTGCCTTGTGTGCTGGTTTGAGGCTAATTGGTATATTTTAATAAAGAAAATTACACTATAGGCTGTGAAAGGAAAACATCATGATGTCTACTTCACTCATATGCTTGCTAAGATTTTGTTTTGGGAAAATAACCAGAATACAGATAAGAGTCTCTGTCTGTCGCTTGCGGGGAGAGCAGCTTGGGTGGTCTAGCAGCTTCTGGTTCTGGCTCCTCTGCCGAGGATTTCACTAACCTCTTTTCTTCTAACCCCCCTGGCCAACCCTCCTAACTTACCTTGCACGTAATGCAAACCTTGGGGTAAGGTACAGGGGTGGGGAGAAGGTGGAAGGGTGGTTGGGAGAGCCTCCTGGGGTCTCTGATTTCTGGGAGGGGAGTTGTGTTTCTATATTACCTTTAACTTGTATATTTCTGTAACTATTCCTGTCTATAGTGTGTATCTCTGCTTGTACATTGTGCTGAGCTGTAAATAGAGCTTCAGTCCTTAACTTCCAGCCGACTGAGTTCTAGTCTGGGTCATTTTACAAAGTGTGGGGGGGCAGGGAACTCCCAAACCATCACACCTTGCCTGTAGTTGAATTCATTTTTCATACCTGTGTTGCTGTCTCCTCAACATATCCTGCTGTCTTGCAATCAAAGGGGGATAATGTGAAAAAAAACAAACAGTGAATTTGATGCTTTGATAAATTAATCCATCCTTCTGTTTTAGAATTCCAAATAGTCATGTCTTAAGAATGGCTTGTGGATTGGAGGTAAAGTCAAGAAATAGAGATGGAGTCCCCGTGTAAGTTCTTGCTCTTTCACAGGAAAAAAAGTATGGAAGAGTGCTACCTCTACTCTTGATGTGTTTTGGGGTTTGTGTGATACTTGGTTGCATTCAGTGGGATACCAACTGATGATTTGATGGAAGCTTCCAGGTGCTAAAATCGGACATAGTTAAGCTAAGAAAGACGATTGTTTAACAATTCTGCAGTGTTGCAAGAGCAGCCTTGACTTCGAGGTGAAATGGAACACATTCTCTGCTGGTGGAACAGGAGGAGAGAAGATAACTACACTCTTCTTACCAAGTTCAGGTATTCGTGATGGGCTTCTATGAAATTTTCTTCCAACAACCTCAGAACTCAGAAACTGCCTCCAGAACTATGTGAATGTTTTTCATTACTATAGATTGTAAGAGTGAAAAACCTGAAAACCTATGTCTACTCTGCTCATTATGTGAAGGCCAACGTTAAGGTTTTATAGTAGTTACTTATTTTGTGTTTAGGAAATGCTACAATAAGTCAGACAGCATTAGGCCTTATCTATTTTAATGAAGGTCTTCACAGAAATGTGTTTTATTTTTTCTGACACATAATTCTACATTCTTTCATCACATGCTCCTCAGAAGCAAACCTTCCAAGCACATTCAAGTGTATTTTCACAATACACACTGATGAATAATTCATTCATGAGTAATTCACTCTTGCACTAGCACTGACTTCTTAGTATTAACTGAGACTCTGTAAAATGGCTCCCAGTGTTTGAAGTCTGATGCCTTACAGTGTTTGTCCATCTATTGTTTGTGCAGTTGAAAGATTTGGTCAGTTTAGAGACTACTTGTTGCTTAAATATACTTTTCTCCAAGATTCAAGTGACCAGTTAACAAAGCAATTGCAACTACTTTAACTACACCTTTACTAGCCTCTAATTTCTGAGTCACTAACCCTTTAGGATTATGAAGCTTATCCCCTGGCAAGCATCATTTCATCCTCTCAGACTCTAAATTAATGCCCAGGAATGTGATCACTTTGATGGGACCAGCTGTTTCTTCTGCTGCCAAAGCACTACAAACACTTTGGCAGCTTCCTAAATGTGCTCAGTAAATCTTGACATGTACCATAGGAGTGTGTTCCGTGGGCTCTTCAGCAAAAAGGCATCCACGTATGCAGCACCGCCCTCCACGTTTGGATTTTCATTCATATCTTATTGCATAGATCTGGGAGGGATTCAGAACAAATTCACTCTGTGCAGGTTGGAAGGCCCTGAATCAACCCCTTCACGCTTAAAATGTAACCAAAGTATGCAAATATACTGACAAAGACATGATTTGGTGTTTATTGAACCTGTCTGTAAAATCTTCTTTATCTTTTGCAATCTTTACAAGAGGATCAAGGAATATCAGACCAGTCAAAAAGATATTATTAGTGGGGCTAGGAGCAGTACTTGCCAAAGGCCTTGTCTTTAGTTGCTTGGGTTTTTTTTTTGTTTGTTTTTTAATCAAACTGTAGTTTGAGAGCAATGCTTGTCAAAGGTCTTGTTTTTAGCTGCCTTTTTTTTTTTTTTCTTTATCGCACTGTATTTTGGGATTGAATTTTCTCTGCTAGGGGTTTGCTTTGGATTGTTGGAAAACTTCAGTTAAATCAATCCAATGCAAAAGAATCTTAAGATGGCAGTAGTCTTTTCTTTCTTTTCTTTCTTGGGTTGATGAAAAGCTCAACATGAGCCTGTAATGTGCATGTGCAGCCCAGACAGCTGGAGCCCCCAGCACAGGAAGGACATGGAAGTGTTGGAGCGGGTCCAGAGGAGGCCACGAAGATGCTCAGAGGGTTGGAGCAGCTCTGCTGTGAGGACAGGCTGAGAGAGTTGGGGTTCTTCAGCCTGGAGAAGAGAAGGCTTCCAGGAGACCTTAGAGTAACGTTCCAGTATCTGAAGGGGACCTACAGGAAGGCTGGGGAGGGACTGTTGACAAGGTCTTGCAACAACAGGACAAGGGGCACTGGATTTAAACTGGCAGAGGGGAGATTGAAACTGGATGTTAGGAGGAAGTTGTTTGCAGTGAGGGTGGTGAGACACTGGCACAGGTTGCCCAGGGAGCTTGTAATTGCTCTCTCCCTGGAGGTGTTCAAGGCCAGATTGGAGGAGGCCTTTAGTGCCCTGTCCTAGTTGGAGGTGTCTCTGCCTATGGCAGGGGTTTGGAACTAGATGGTCTTTGAAGTCCCTTCTAACCTTACCATTCTATGATTCTATGATTCTTCCATGAGATTTGTAACATTTCTGATAGAATTGAAAAAGGGACTTGAAATTTGTCCATAAAGATGGGATTTCTGACAGGAACGATGAAACACCACTGTGAAAAAAAACCAAAAAATGACAGAAATGAGAGTACTTCTGAAGTACACAGAGTGGATAAGCTATATCTTTGTATCAGGTTTTGCTGAGATGGAGTTAGTTTTCCCCACAGCGTCTTCCATTGTGCTGTGTTTTAAAGTGGTAGAAGGAGCACAATAGTGTTCTGTCTACTGCTGAGCAGGATCAAGGATGTGCTTTTCCAACATTCCCCACCTCCAACAGTAGGGTGAGGGGGTGGACAAGATCTTGAGAGAGGACATGGCCAAGCCAGATGACCCAAACTGACTAAAGGAATATTTCATACCACATGATGTCAGTTCTGTTATAAAAGCTAAGGGAAAGAAGTGTGGGGGCATTTGTTGATGGTACTTATCCTCCAGAGCAACTGCTACACTCTTTGAAGCCCTGCTGTCTGGGGTGCAGCTGGACATTGTTTTCTGATAGGAAGTAGAGAATAATGTTGTTTGCTCTTGCTTCAATGTGGGGCCTCTGCTATCACTTTTGTTTTCTTAAATTGCTTTTAGCTTGACCCCCAGGCCTCTTGTTATATTTTCCCTCTCCCCTGTCTGTCTAAGAAAGAGAGTGATAGAGAAGCTTTGGTGGGGATCTGACCCCCAACCAGAGCCAAACCATCCTGGATGGTTTAAGGAATGCTGCAGCATGACTGGGATAACAGGATGACACCATCATAAATTTGGGGCAGAAAGTTCAGGGAAGAAGGCATATAGAGTTGTGTGATGCCACTTGCTTTCAAAGCTGTAAGCCACATTACTGGTGAAGATATGGGCATGTGTTGGTAGAAATGATCTGAAACTAAAGACAAGAGAAACAAGAGTGGACTGAAGGTAATCCATTAGGACAAAAGAATCTGGATGTGTATTCAGGACAGATTTCAAATATCAGGAGAAAGAGAGCTAGAACTTTGAGATGCTGTTGTAGAGAATATATTGGTCACGTAGAGCTTCTTGCCTGGAAGTAAAGTGGGAGCAAGCAGTCATGATTAGTTCAGACACGGAGACTGGAGATGCACTGTTGGAGATAAGCTGGACAGGTAAAGAGAAATTGTGTGATGGAGAGCACATGATTATGTATCATTGTACAACATGAGATTCAGAGAGGGGAATGAATATTGCTACTGATCTTAGCTGTAGTTCCTTCTAACTTTTTTGAGTGCTCAGCTTCTATAAACTGTAATATTCTTGGACAATACTTTTCTTTTCTTGGAGATATACAGACTCCTAATGGTATTATTGAAAATATGAGTTAATAATAATGAAAGGGTAATAATCAACCAAATTCTATTAAACATCTAGTTTCTGTGCTTGTTACTTACTACTCTCAATGTCTTTTCTGACAGCATTGCTTTGCTTTGAAGGGCAAGAACATCCCATCTGTTAATCTCTGAGGGTGTAAATGCTCTTAAAAAAAAAAGGCCATCTTTGTCTCTTTGGTGTATATGAGAGTTGGGAAGACCCAGGATTGCCGACACTGGAAATGGATAATCTCTGACTCCCTCATGGCTAAACATGCAGAAATTGTGTCATCTTGTACACAAAGGGCAGATCCGATTGGGGCATATGTTATCATATAGCTGCAGTCACACAGAGGCCCTCAACATGAATACTATTAAAATCTGAAACACTCATAGATTATTTTAGGCTTCACAGAGAGTCATAACAGCTACTGCAATAAATTAGAGCAGTTGCCAGGCACTTATGTATCAGTGCACCCTAGCTGTCACTTTACAGGCTGCAGTGCATCTCCTTTTTGCAGTGGTGTCATATGCTGCAGGCACATTACCCAGGCCAGAGCTTATGTGCGTGGCTGACTGGAAGAATTACCCTCCAACGGTGTTGCAGTGGTCTCCTGCACAGAGCTCAAGAGATACACAGGAGTCAAAACATGTACCAAAGCATTATTGTCTATCTGAGGAAATGTTGATTTTAATCCTCAGAAGATTTCACCCTAGCTCCCTTCACAGATCCTTTTGTTGCCTAAGTGCAGGAACAAAACTGTTTTTTTCTGTATAAGAAATGGTTCTGCCTCATGCTTATATCACCATAAAACCCTATTCCTTTTATATAACATTAAAAGTGGGAAAATCAATGACCTTAAGCATAGATATTTCCAGGTATAGCTACATTATTACCCTACAGCAAATTTATGTTGCCCATGCAAAATTACAGGTTTGTATGTTGTACTGAGAGTAAGTAACCAAGCAGCAAATGATTTTATTTTAAAATATATTTGTTTCAATTCAATTGGCATCATATAACTCAATGGAACTAGTTGCTACTTATTACACTACTTAGGATAGGTTTTATAAAAGTTTTTGCCTAACTGATTAAACTCATTAATGGTTCTTGACTATTACACATAAAATAGGAACCTCTCACTGAAATGATAAAAAAAATTGATTTTTTTAGAGGGTAAAGATATCCAAGACATAAATTAGGCTTAAAATTTGATTGATCTGAAAGTTGCTATTTATTGATTAAAGTCTTCTGGGTTATAAAATACATAATAAAAAGAATCTGTCTGCTCAGACTTAAGGGTTTTTGACAAGAAATATTACTAATTTAAGTGAACAAAATAATACAGATCATTAGAATGCAATATCAGTGTGTGCATATATGTGGATGTACAATATTTCATGATACATTCTACTACAGTAAATTCTATGTATTGTCAGTGGGTTTGGATAATGTTTTCTGCTACCTCCATGTTGTCTATGTGTAGAATCATAGAATCATAGAATGGTAAGGTTGGAAGGGACCTCAAGGATCACCTAGTTCCAACCCCCTGCCATAGGCAGGGACACCTCCCACTAGGACAGGGCACTCAAGGCCTCTTCCAATCTGGTCTTGAACATCTCCAGGGAGGGAGCAGCCACAACCTCCCTGGGCAACCTGTGCCAGTGCCTCACCACCCTCACTGTAAAGAACTTCCTCCTAACATTCGGTTTTAATCTTCCTTCTGCCAGTTTAAACCCATTGCCCCTTGTCCTGTCATTGCAAGACCTTGTCAATAGTCCCTCCTCAGCCTTCCTGTAGGCCCCCTTCACGTACTGGAAGGCTACTCTAAGGTCTCCTCAAAGCCTTCTCTTCTCCAGGCTGCAGAGCCCCAACTCTCTCAGCCTGTCCTCATAGCAGAGCTGCTCCAGACCTCTGAGCATCTTTGTGGCCCTCCTCTGGACCCGCAACAACACTTCCATGTCCTTCCTGTGCTGAGGGCTCCAGAACTGCACACAGTACTCCAGGTGGGGTCTGACAAGAGCAGAGTAAAGGGGCAGAATCCCCTCCCTTGCCCTGTTGGCCACACTGTTCTTGATCCAGCCTAGGATTTGCTGTCTGAGCTGCATGTGCACACTGTAGGCTCATGTTGAGCTTTTCATCAACCCAGACTCCAAGGTCCTTTTCGTCAGGGCTGCTCTCCAGCCATTCACCACCCAGCCTGGATTTGTGCTTGGGATTGTGTAAGGAAAGTCTAAAAGTTATTTAATAATTTCCCTAAAGAGACACAATCAGGGGCAAGGAAAGGGACAGATTTCTGGACACAGTGCACATTTCCTTGGAATGCACTGCTACTGCTCTATTTCTGAGACTGTCTAGATGAAGTAGTAAATAACTAAGTACTAGGGGTGATCTTCAGTAATTTCTAGTGATCAATCAGATTAATTAGACTAATGTGACCTGACCAAAAAAATTCTCCCTATCCTGCATGAAAACCCCGAATCAGTCCCCTTCAGGGGACCGGAAGAGTTTGAAATATGCTTTCCTAGAAATCAAGTTTTACCTGACAGGACATCTTAAGTCAGTAGGAAGCAGCACAAGTTCCAGGTATGCAGGATCTGCTGTGCTATCTGGTTTACTATCCAATTTTACTAAAGTTTATTGTTGCACATCTTTAAAATGGTCTACTCCTTCCTTCAGATGCCTGCAGTGCTAAAGCTTATATCCAGTTTATGTGTAGCTGCTACACCAGCTACTAGATCTTAATTTTGATCTCTCTGAATTCATCTCATTCTCCTTGGGCAACTACAATGGAATCATTTGTAGAAGAGAAAAATATTTATTTCTGGAGGGACATGCCCACTTTCACATTACTTATTCAAGCCCATTTTTACATGACTTATTCAAGAACTTCTTTATGATGTCCTTAGAAAACAATTATCTCTTAAAATTTATCTCTTAAGGGAAGAAAAAGATGTGTTCACTCCTTGTGCTTTGCCCTCTGGTATTGAGATGCTTTCATTTGGAAACGTTCTGTCAGATAATGCCATGCACAAAGCTACGATGTTTCATTTCAGTTTATGACACATGAAGCTTGCCTAAGTCTTTAGCTCAACAATGTTATTTTTCTTTTTGCTTCACACTGCAAATTTATCTCTGAGTTTTATTTCACCCTTTCAACAGCCCTACATTTCAGGCTCTTTTCACCTTCCTCCCTTTGCTACTTAGCATTAATTATTTTTTCTCTAGTGGGATTAGTTTGCAATTTTCCAGGCTAAACATAATTTTGCTTTAAGCCCACATCCCTAACCTATTTGGGTCCTTTTGAATTATTTTACTGGGTTTGATAATCATTACTGATTTCAGTACTATTTGCAACTTTCATTAGTATTCTGCTTACCATTTTCCCCTGTACCAAAATGAAGACATTAAGGCCTGACCTGACTCTTGTAGTACCAGCTAGATACCTCCCAGCAACTTTCAACTTCGGTTTTCATTGCCTATCATTTAAAATTCTCCAGACAGCTTTCAGTGTGAGTGACAATAAAAAGATGTTTCTTCAACCTTAGAATATCTGTTATAAACAATGGTAAGTATCACCAAAAAACCCCATACCCTCATAAAACAGTCAGTAGGCTTTTTCTTTGCTTGGCTCACTAGTAGATCTATTGCTTTAGCTCTTAAAAAAACAAAACAAAACACCAAAAAAACCCCCAAAACTAAGCAGTAATCCTCTTTCTGTCTGTAAAATGAACATTATCTAAGATCTTATCGTGTTGTTCTGAAATGTGTTATGCTCCTGCTTATTCACAATATCTGTAAATACAATTTTAGCAGATAACAATATGGAAAGCTGCTGTTTCCCCTTAGTTGAAGGCTTATTTGCATTTTTCTGTTGTAAAAGGAGTTCTTTGCGTGTCTGTATCTTTGGAATAACTTAAATTAGAGGGAGTTGGTGAATGCTTCTTGAGGATCTGAGCCTTCCTCCAGGAGGCAGAGTAATGTGTCCCTGGTTTATTGTCTTTCAGCTGTACATGGCAATGACAGAGAATGAGAGGAATGTGTATGGAACACCTGACTTACGTATTCTTTTTGAGAATCTTGAAAGTCACATACTTGAGAGAGCTACTGCTTGGATCTGCTATGAAATCCCAATGTTTCCTACCAGTATGCACAGAGGTTCTGTGCCCCTGTGGATCTGTGTATCCTCAAAAATTAGTGAGAGGTCCACATTTTGGGAAGTGTGGAGATGTCTGCACACCAGGACCAAGGGTGTACGTGCCTTATCTTTCCATCAGAGACAAATCCCAGGCAAAGTGGATTACATACAAATCCAGATCAGACCGGCATGTTCTGTAGGCTTGTTGCTACTGCTGCATGTTGTTTTCCAGCCCTATTTGGTTTAGGGATCCTTTTAATCCATGCTTTACATGGAGATATGTACTTAGAAACAGTACAGAACCATCTGTGTTATCTTGGGATGAAGTAGTCAAGTTCCTGGCATGGAGAGGATAGTATATCCCTAGACTGGTCTCAGTCTTTGCCACACTCTAGTCTAGCCTAAAAGTCTGTGTGAAACAAGAAGCTATTCTCAAAACAGAGCTTTGATCTAAAAGATGATTTGGAGGGATCTAGTTGGGAAAAAGAGGACTAATAGTGCATAACATTAGCCTGCTATGGAGAATTTCTCTTCATGACCCCCATAATACTAGACTGGTTGGACCTTGCTGCTGACTCTCTCAGGAGTGGTTTTAGTGAAAAGGTGATATTAAATACTAAAAGCACTGTCTAATGGATATTATCTCACTGGTTTCTTTGCAGAATACCAGTTAAACACTGTAATTGGAACTTTAGCCTTGTTATTTGTAAAAAGTCAGTGCAGGTAGCTTTGGCAGAGATGGAGAAAGTAGTTAACCTACCTAGAAACATCCCCACCTTACTGAGTGCTTTGCTAATAGCCTGGATTGCTTTTTAATATGCTGAAAAATGTCATGTTGGAATCTATATCTGGCAGCTGTACAGACTAAGGAAACAAGATGGAGTCTCTACATGACTGTAGAGGCTACTGTAGGAAATGTTCTTCTGTTTATTGCAGGTACACCAATGCTCCCTGGATTGACTTGATGGACCTGTGAGGCAGCTGCCAATTAAGCTACCTGGAATAGTTCAGTAACCTCTTAGCCCAGACTTGACTCCATGGTTGCTGGCTTCAGAATCATCCTGGGTAGTTGAGAAAACATCCTTGCTGCTACAGGAGCCTTGGGAGGCTTTTAGATGACATGAGTCCAAAAGTGGAGAATTGCTGTCCTCTGAGGGGCCAGCACTATTCACAACCTCTATTCATAAGGGGAGCAGTGGTTCTCCTAGAAAACAAATGTTTTCCTGTATGTGTCAGAAGCACTGTATGTGTTGCAGAATGATGTATGTCTTTTGCTGATATCAGACTTGTAGCCTAAATCCACCTCTCTCCTTTCTCAAAAGAATGTCAGGACGAATTTCCTTGGTGAACCTCTTGTACTAGACGCTCTGGCAGCCTCCTTGGATGCAAGTGAACTCTGGGTCAAAGGCTTCTGTGGAGTGCTTGTCCTGGATTGCTCCTTTTGATCCAAAATTAAGTCAAGATGAGCCTTGCTCTGATATCTTAGAGACTTTGTATCAGGGAAACAAAAAAACCCAAACCAACAACCACACTCTCACACTGCCGTGCCCCATGCCTTTCCACAATGTTACCTAACAATAGCATTGATTAATCTGACTGTAAGAAAAAAAATTCACTATTTTATATATAGTTTTATAAATATTCTTAAAAAAAAAAAATGGTGAAATGTGCAAGTCAACTCTCCTTAAATAATAACAAGAAGTGACTTGCTTTAAATAGAATTTATTAAAGTAAGGGTTGCTCTGGGCAATCTCTCACTGATACATCTGTTTGCTTATTTATTAATTTACCTATTTCCTAAACTAAATTAAAACACTTGCACATTTTTGCATATTTAAACTACTGTCTTGTAAACATTCACTTTTTATTTTCCCTGTTTCTAGATGTGTAACTAACCATCTCTTCTGAAAACTTAAGGAAATTGAGCACAAATGACACGTATTATTTTTTGGAACAAGCTCTTCACTACATAGCAACAAACAATAAATTGATCTGCAGCATATGAGGAAAAAGCATCTCAGATGATCTGGGGTGATGAAAAGCTCAACATGAGCCTGTAGTGTGCGTGTGCAGCTCAGACAGCAACCAAGTCCTGGGCTGCAGCAAGAGAAGAGTGGTCAGCAGGGCAAGGGAGGGGATTCTGTCCCTTTGCTCTGCTCTTGTCAGACCCCACCTGGAGTACTGTGCACGCTTCTGGAGCCCTCAACAAAGGAAGCACATGGAACTGTTGTAGTAAGTCCAGAGGAGGGCCACAAAGATGATCAGAGGGCTGCAGCAGCTCTCCTATGAGGACAGGCTGAGAGAGTTGGGGCTCTGCAGCCTAGAGATGAGAAGGCTTTGAGGAGACCTTATAGTAGCCTTCTAGTATCTGAAGGGGGCCTACAGGAAGGCTGGGCAGGGACTTTTGACGAGGTCTTGTAATGCCAGGACAAGGGGCAATGGGTTTAAACTGGCAGAGGGGAGATTTAGACTGGATGTTAGGAGGAAGTTCTTTACAGTGAGGGTGGTGAGGCATGGAACAGGTTGCCCAGGGAGGTTGTGGCTGCTCCCTCCCTGGAGGTGTTGAAGGCCAGGTTGGAGGAGGTCTTGAGTTATCTGTACTAGTGGGAGGTGCCCCTTCCTATGGCAGGTGGTTGGAACTGGATGATCTTTGAGGTCCTTACCAACCTTACCATTCTATGATTCTGTGATGCTGACAGAAATGATCATGTGTCCATTAGATTTCTCCCCTCTATTTTGAACTCAGTAGGAATTTGTATCCAGCCTCTACACAGATGCAACCTCCTAGAAAGGGTGAGATTAGCTTCAGAAAACTTTCCAGGTTGAGGATGTTTCATGTGTCGCTCTCTTTTCCTTATCACAAATCTATAAATGAGTTTCTGGCATTCCTCTACTTACCTGTTACACAGCATTACAGATTTGTAAGATTACATTTTTTGTGGGCTCCAAGATGCCCTCCTGAATCCAGACATTCAGCATTGTTTTCACCACGCTTGGACTTTGTTCCACTTTTAGCAGCAGCGTGAAGTCAGTCATATTTAAATCAGATGAAAACCTGAATTTTTCATATTAATTAAAGTTCAAGAGATTCCTTATAAAGAATAGATGAAAGGAGCAGCAGTGACACGGGAGTCATGTCGACTGGATTTTCTGCAGATTAGCTAAAGCTGGTATGAACTTCCTCCCTGTCTTTCTCAGATACTTCCTGATTGTTTTGAAGAGATGGACAAATAAGGTTTTGCATAATAACATGGCATCAATTCTCTCATAATTTCTACAATGCAAAAAAAGAGACAAGAATGAAAAAAATGAAAAAGCAAAGTCCATGGTTGTGTCTTCAAAGTGTTGTTTTCTGAAGCGCTGTTAAACACGCAGAAGTTGAATTAATCTCCAGGATAAATCTCCCAGTCACACCAGGATGCACCAATGATTTAATTTGACTTTGATGTGTTGTATCTTGGGAAAAAAAATCAATAATAAAGTCTCTTAAAACTGTAAAATTTTGGAGACTAATCATAATTTATAAAAGAACATTTCCCCCCCCC
>VWZE01002405.1:149348-162168 GCA_013396675.1 Eubucco bourcierii
TGCCTTGTGCAAGGCCTATGTTTTTCCTAAATTTGGGTAAAGCAAGCCTATGGTTTCACCTAGTATGGTCAGGTTTGGCTAACTGCCATTGTGATTGGTTATTCTGTGTCCAAAGGCCCATTAGTCTCGGCCTGTATTGATAAAAAGAGATGAGCAGGTAACAACATTCTCTGCCTGCTTGTTGCTTGCTTGCTGCTTGCTACTGCCTGCTGCCACTACTCACTGCCTTATTGATTCCTGAACTGTCTGGAAACTGCCTGCCAAGAGTTTACCAGGAACAGGCTCTAAATGCCTCCATGTGATTGGCCTGCATAGCCAGTGTGACATTGTGCTGAGACTGCACACCACAAGACGTCCTGCCTACACCTGAAAGTCTCCTGCCAAGATGGGAAGTCCTGGAGATACACAAATCACCCCAGAGGAGCCATGACCAGGCCAGAGATTGTCTGCCTCTTTCGCCAGCACTCTGTGAAGCCTGGGAAGAATGAGAAGTCTCAGTGGCTGACAAGACAGTAACAGAATTCCCTGAAACCGTTTGGGTATTGTCTGAAGATGTAGCCAGCCTTGCAAGTTGGGAGATAATATTTTGTGAGTAAGTACTTAAAGCCTCTTGTAATTCTCCATTGCCTTCTGCTATAAGCAGAAAGAAGCTCCCTGAGTCCATCTAGTGGCCAAAAGGAGTATTGACCACAAGCGGTAGACTGACCACAGGAACCTTCTCTTCCAGTTCAATAGAGTTCAATTAATGTTTATGTATTATTGCTAGTTATTCCTAGATCCTGTGTTATTAGCTGGATAAAGTTTCCATGAACGTGTGAAGAACCAATTATTATTAAAATTAGTGTTTAAGGTGGTGAGAGTTCTGAATATTGAAAATTAATAAGCTATATGAATTTTTTAATATCATATCTCACATCAATTAATTACCCCTCCATTACACCAGTCTAGATCCTCTTCAAGGTTCACCTCCTCTGCATCCAGGAACAATGTATAGCAACAAAGAGAAAAGCAGGAAAGAATACTAGGAGGCCTGCTTGGATGAGCAAGGATCTCCTGGACATGCTATCACTTAAGAGGAGACTCTACAAGGAGTGAAAGAAAGGACAGTTGTTATGGAGGGGTATACAAGGAAGCTGCCTGAGGAGCAAGAGATCTGGTTAGGAAATGCAAGGCACAGTTGGAATTGAATCCAGCCAGGGAGGTCAAAGGGAACAGCAAGAAATTCTACAGGTATATTTATGGTAAAAAGAAGACTAGGGAAGGTGCAGGGCCCCTCAGAAAGGAAACAGATGAAATGGTCACAAGTGATATGGAGAAGACTGAGGCTTTCAGTGACTTTACCTCAGTCTTCACTGCAAAGGCCTCCAGCCACACCCCTGGAGTCATGGAAGACAGTGGCAGGGACTGAAAGGAAGAACTGCCCATCATAAATGAAGATCAGGTTCGTGACCTGAAGAACCTGAAAGTGTCTGAGTCCATGGAACCCAACACAAGTGCTGAGAAAACTGGTAGATGAGGTTGCTAAACCCCTCTCTATTAAATTCTAAAAGTCATGGCAGTCTGGTGAAGTGCTCAGTGACTGAAAAAGGGGAGACGTAGCTCCCGTTTTCAAAAACGGTAAGATGGAAGAACCAGGGAACTATAGGCCAGTCAGTCTCACTTCTGAGCTTGATCAGATCATGGAGCAGATCCTCCTGGAGGCACTACTGAGACAGGAGAATAGTGAAAAGGTGATTTGGTACAGTCTGCATGGCTTCACCAAGGGCAAATCCTGCCTGACAAACCTGGTGGCCTTCTATGAACAGGTCACAACATTAATAGACAAGGGGTGAGCAACTGATGTCGTTTACCTGGACCTGAGCAAAGTTTTCAACGCTGTCCTAGATGACATCCTGATCTCCAAGCTGGTGACACATGGGTTTGATGGGTGGGCCACGGGATGGATAAGGAACTGGCTTGGCTTAATGGCTGCACCCAAAGAGTGACTGTCAATAGCTCCATGTCCCAGTGGAAGCCAGCGACAAGTGGAGTCCCTGAAGGATCAATCCTGGGACCAGTCCAGCTTAACATCTTTGTTTGCAACATGAACAGTGGTGTTAAGTACATCCTCAGCAAGTCTGCTGATGACACCAAGCTGTGTGCTGCTTGGCTGCTTGGCTGACATGCTGGAGGGCAGGGATACCATCCAAAGGGACCTTGACAGGCTGGAGAGGTGGGCACAAGCCAAGCTCATGAGGTTCCATAAGACCAAGTGCAAGGTCGAGGCAATCCCAAGCACAAATACAGGCTGGGCAGTGACTGGCTTGAGAGTAACCCTGAGAAGAGGAACTTGGGAGTGCTGGTGGATGAGAAGCTCAATATGAACCATCAGCGTGCTCTTGCGGGCCCGAAAACCAACCAGATCCTGGGCTGCATCAAGAGAATTGTGGCCAGAAGGCTGAGGTACTCTACTCTGCACAGATGAGACCCCACCTGGAGTACTGCATCCAGTTCTGGAGCCCCTGTTACAAGCAGGATATGGATATGCTGAAGCGTGTCCAGAGAAGGGCCATGTGGATGATCAGAGGGCTGGAGAACCTCTCCTGTGAGGAGAGACTGAGGGATTTGGGGCTGTTCAGTCTTGAGAGCAGAAGGCTCAGAGGTGACATTATTGTGGCCTTTCAGTATCTTAAGGGGGCCTACAAGAAAGCTGAGGGGGGGGAACTCTTTAGGGTGCCAGGTAGTGATAGGACTAGGGGTAATGGAACAAAACTAGAAATGGGCAGATTCAGACTGGATGCTAGGAAGAAGTTCTTCACCACGAGAGTACTGAGAGAGTGGAACAGATTGCCCAGGGAGGTGGTCGAAGCCCCATCCCTGGAGGTGTTTAAGGCCAGGCTGGATGAGGCTCTAGACAGCCTAATCTAGTGTGAGGTGTCCCTGCCCATGGGATGGGATGATCCTTGTGGTCTCTTTCAGTCCTGACTGTTTCTATGATCCCCCTGCAATGACCAAAGACATCTTCAACTAGATCAAGCTGCCCAGAGCCCTTTCCAACCTGACCTTGAATATTTCCAGGGAGAGGGCATCTACCACCTCTCTGGAATACCTGACCCAGTATTTTACCACCTTCATTGTAAGAAATGTTTCCTTGTATCTAGTCTAAAACCAGCCTCCTTTAGTTTAAAAACCATCACACCTTGCGCTATTGTAGTAGGCCTCTTTAAGTACTGCAAAGTTGCAATACGGTCTCCCTGGAGCTTTCTCTAGGCTGAAGAACTTAACTCTTTCAACCTTTCTTCACAGAAGATGTTTTGTGGCCCTTCTCTGGACTCATTCAACTGTGAGTCTCCAAATTTGTATTTGAAGTTACATTCATTTGTAGTCCTGTTATTTTTGTAATTTTGTGTTTATTGTTAATCCTTTGTTTATATATTGAATTGTGGCACTTTTCTCAATACATAGTAGCTATGAGTATACATGTTGGGGTTAAAGAATCAGCAAGTCTGCAATATAAACTTATATAGCTCATCAAAAAAGGTGATGTTTTTGCTACTGTATGTTTGTGACATAGAGGCAAGAGGTGATCAACCACTGTGTGAGGGAAAGTGAACTGACTGTACTCATGCACTCATGAGAGTGCAATGTATGCACTCCTGTTTGAACTAACTGAACTTTGGTCCAGGCAGATGCTTAATGATTAGATCTAACCAAAGTTAATGTTTTTGTGTGAGACCATCAGCAAAAACACAGCGACAGTCGTCCCTGTCCCTGTCCCCCCCACACCTCCCAAAGAGATTTTGCTGGGTACTTGGCTGATAAGTAGATGAAATTGCTTTAACACAGCAAAAAATCTGACTAGAAATCAACCATTTAACACTATAAATATAAGCAGACATCTGGGTCCATTGAGCTTTCCCTGAATGGCAGCTGGTTAGGTGGTGGTGAACTTTCCTTGATCAGGGAGGCCTCTCAATGTTACCCTTTGAGGCTAAGAGATCTCTTACTTGACACCAAACGCCAATGTGCTAGTAAGTGACATTACATGCAGTATGTAGAATACATATAGTAAGATCAGATGATACTCTGCAACCCATAGCAAATTTAAATGTAGTAAATAGTACACTATTGACAGCCATTCCAGATGTACTTGTTAAATTTTACTGATTAGAGCTCAATAAACTAACTGCTACATTAGATTGGTCTGAGTGATTGATCACTCTTCTCCTGTGATACCTACTGACCAATATCAAGCTCTGACAGTGGGATGAAGATGAAACACATCTTTCTGTCTTTGAGGATGAGCAGCATGGAAATACATTAGAGGGTGAGGTCTAAGAAGAATAAAGGCTTGGTGTCTGTGTTTCTTAATACATCAGCATCTATGTTTTGATGTAAAAAGTGTGCAAAGTAAACCCCCAAGTTTGGTTAGACACAGAGGCTTAGCATGCAACAGATTTGATGAGATAAAGGACTTAAAAGGGCAGTGCTTAACATTTGAGTAGACTAATCTACAGGAAAATGTGGAACATTAGCATGATCTCTTTAGAAATTAAGTATCTTAATCCAAGTTACAGATAAATGCCTGTGTCTCCACACAGATCATTCTTGAAAGTCAGAACTGATAAGTGCTCTTCTGGTTTTTGCTCCAGACAGGTAAGCACTGCAGTTTGCATTCCCTTTTCAAACAGTAAGGATGTGAATCATCATCTCAGAAGTAATCTAGCTTTCTTTCGATAATGTTCAACAGCAAAAATATACTCAAAGCTGTTGAGCTGTGGTATCTTATATGAACAGATCCAAGTGAGCTTTAAATTGACAGCTGTGGAGCTGGGGAGGCCAGTTTTTTTCCCAGCATACACACTCTACATCGTGCAGAATTGTATATGTCACAGGAAGTCCTTGCTACCACGGAGACACAGTTAGAATGGTGCTAATTTTGTTATAGCTATAGAGGAGAGCCACCCACCTCTGAATCGCAATGTAGATCAAACATCAAACATGTACATGTACATCAAAAGGCAGTTGGAATTACTCCCTTGCACGTGTGTTAGTTCCTCCCTGTTTTAACTTCCATACACCTATTTCTACAAAGACAGTTGCTGTTATGGTTGATAGGAGCCAACAAAGACCAGTGTTTAAAGCAAGTAACTGGAATCTACCTTTAAACATTCCAAGAAATAATCTGATTTCCAGTTTTGTTGTAGGCCCCGAATGTCACAGCTGTTGTTAACTGTATAATTTTGTTGAAAAGAAAGTAGCACTAATTGTCTCCTCATGCCAGCGGTGGTCCCTGTAGCAGTATAATACTTCCTCCTTGAGCTGCATGACCTATTTCCCCAAAATAGGAAAAAAAAAAAAAAAAGTTTATTTTCTTAATCTTCTTTACTTGCTAACTTCTATAGTCATATTGAAATCCACTAAACCAGTCTCTTCAGCCTACTTAAAATACAGAGCTATGTCTTGATCTAAATCTTTGGATGCACCATTAATGTTTTCTGGGTAAATCTCACTATTTCAGTAGGGTTTGAGCATATTTTAAAGCAAGTATATTTTGGCATGTGCAGAGTGCTCCCTAAACCTTTGTGATTTCAAACAAAGCTGAAACCTACTCCCATAGTCCCCAGATTTTAGCAGCAGAGGGAAAGGTTAATAATGTTCACATAGCTCTAATGCTCAGCTTCAATCCATTTTCATGCTAAAGCCAAGAGACTTTCAGACTCAGTTATTTATCCCCCGATTGCCTGTTTGGAGCAAGATGTTAAGAGGCATTGGTTTATCTGTTCCTAGCAAAATCAACACTAAACCTTCCCTATATCTGAACTTGAGCTGAATTTGGCCAAGAATTCTGAAAAAAAAAAATAAATAGCATATTGAATTGAAAATGTAGAAATACATGCAGTACTATTCCAGCACCTAGATACAGGGTGTCAAGAATAGTAATGAAAGACTTGATCTGTCAATGAGTAGGTCCAGGAAGCATTTTCTGCATAAAAGGTCCTGAATCTGAAAATTCGAGTTTACTATGCTTATTCATCCCTGTAATTTTTGCAAAGGAACATTTTACATGTTCCAAATATTTTCTTATCCATACTTTAATTCTCTGCCCACAGAGCATGACACCATCCTAATGAAGATCTTTATCTACAAAGCCTGACATGAAAGTTATGTGTTTGCATAGTGAAATCCATGCATGATGGCATCTGCAGTGATGTAAACTCTCCTTCCACATCTCAGAATACATGAACTTGCTCATAGTTGGGCGCAGATTCTGGAATCCTCTCTTCATACCTTTTACTTTAGTCCTTATCCCTATTCCCCTCTGCAGGAGCCCCTTGCTGTAAACTGGCACTATTTAGAAGCTGCATATGCTCAAGCCATCGAAAACAGACAATGGTCTTCTCACACGTGCTCTGTGCACATACAGCCCAGACAGCCAACCGAGTGCTAGGCTGCATCAAGAGCAGTGTGGCCAGCAGGGCAAGGGAGGGGATTCTGCCCCTTTACTCTGCTCTCGTCAGACCCCACCTGGAGTACTGTGTGCAGTTCTGGAGCCCCCAGCACAGGAAGGACATGGAAATGTTGGAGTGGGTCCAGAGGAGGGCCATGAGGATGCTCAGAGGGCTGGAGCAGTTCTCCTATGAGGACAGGCTGAGAGAGTTGGGGCTCTGCAGCCTAGAGATGAGAAGGCTTTGAGGAGACCTTATAGTAGCCTTCTAGTATCTGAAGGGGGCCTACAGGAAGTCTGGGGAGGGACTATTGACAAGGTCTTGCAATGACAGGACAAGGAGCAATGGGTTTAAACTGGCAGAGGGAAGACTTAGATTAGATGTTAGGAGGAAGTTGTTTGCAGTGAGGGTGGTGAGACACTGGAACAGGTTGCCCAGGGAGGTTGTGGCTGCTCCCTCCCTGGAGGTGTTGAAGGCCAGGTTGGATGAGGCCTTTAGTGCCCTGTACTAGTGGGAGGTGTCCCTGCCTATGGCAGAGGGTTGGAACTAGATGATCCTTGAGGTCCCTTCCAACCTTACCATTCTACGATTCTATGATTGCTACCCACACAGTGTTCCATATAGTGCCTCTAGTTTTTACCAAGAATATGAAAAATCATGTATGACTCTTTGGTGCTGGATTACTGCCTGTATTGGTATTATGCTGAAAGGCTCTTGTCAAAGGTGATGTCCCACAGATTAAGCAAAAAGAGATCTCAGTATAAATTCACAAGATAGAGTGGAAGGTAAAATATTGCCTGCCAGGCCAGCAGGAGAGCAAAGATTGTAACCAGTAGCTCAATTCCCTGGCTAGTGCTAGCTTACAAGGCTGTTTCCTTCCCTAAGCTTGTAACTGAATGTGGCAACCAGCACAGGTTTGGTTGTTGTCTTGCTGAGTCCTCTAGGAGTGTTTCTCTAATCTGACAGGTATGCCTACATAGTCTAAGTGATGGTGGGTGCCCATGTATGCTCAGCTCTTGTTATTACTGCAAGCATGATATGGCTGCAGCAAAAATAAAATACCTGTGGTCTTTGACAAAGTGACTTAGAAAGAAGAAAGATTTTAAGGCATGAAACACGTAAGAGAATTAATTGAAACAGGTGGCTGCAGCCAAATAGTACTGTTTAAACGTTAACATTTCAGGGATCAGTAAGAAATTTTACCTGACTATAGTTTTAGACATGCTTCAGAGAACCCAAGTAGGGGCTTTAGTTTTAAGTCTTAGAATTTAGGAACCTGTTCATATTCTTGTTGATATCTGATCTAGCAGTATGGGAAAAAGTCAGAGCACATTATTTAGAAGCAGAAATTACACAGAATCTTCTTACATTCTGGAATTGTGTTCAGTGCCATATAATTTAGTAGTTTTCTCTCTGCAATTGGTATGAATGAAGCCTTTCCCCTTCCATCATGTCCCTAACAGATATTTCCTTGCATGCTCTGAAGGCACACAGCTAGGCCACCTTGCTATTGTGAATGTGATTTCTATGTGCTATCTTTAATTACAAGCTTTATGATGAAGGTTAAAAGATACCTGTTGATATTACTTGGTGATATCAGACATTACAAAATATGTGTGAATTAAATACAAGAACACATACATTTAAACTAGGAAGAGATGCAAGATTCCAACTATCAGCATATAATCAAGAAACGGTGGAACAGGAAACTTACCTGGTTCAAAGATAGCTTAATAGATTTATGAACAGGATTATTTTACAGGGTCACCTAAAATCATAAGGGACTGTTTTCATTGATGTAGTTTACTGTTCTCTTTCTATTACTGCAAGGACAGTCTATCAAGCAGTGCACAGAATAAGGCTCCTATTCATTTGGTTTCAATGTCTGAGCACTAGAACAATCAGAGGGGACACATTAAACAAGTTGCAAGATATAAGGTCATCAATTATGATCTATAAAGAGGATTTAAAAAATGGCACCTAGCAAGCTATTTAAAAAAAATTAGTGTTATTTGTTACTGTGAGGTGTATCTCAGTGTCCAGTTTGATTTACTAAGTGAAAACATTTGTTACCACAAAATCCCTCCAGGGTTAGACAATTAAGATTGAGCAATCAAAAATGTATGTTCATATTTGTAGCCTTCCCTGAAGCTGCAGGTGTCTCTAAAGTCACTTAAGAGACACAAGTAGTCTTGCAAATGAAACTAGCTGCAAAACACTCTTAATGGCAACAGGTAAAGTTAAAGAAAATTCCAACCTCATAAGCTGTTTTGGGCCAAATCCTTGTCCCTGGATACATTTGAAAATATGACATATATATAAAAAGATGAGCTTTGTATCTGCTTCAGTTATCCTTGGCCTGGGGTGCCAGGTGCCAAGGGAGCTCAGGTGCCTGGGGAGGTGTCCTGCCAACCCTTCTCAGGCTGAAGGAGCTTGAGCAGAGTCTTTATTTCAGGTGGGGATGAGCAGCACTTGGGACTAGGCTGTAAAGGTCAAGTTGACAGTGAAGGTTAAGTCAAGTGTCTTTCTGGCAATCTGAGAAGCAAAAGGCTGTATGAGAAGATAGGCCTTCAGCTCACCCTGGAAAGCCAGCTGCTTAGCTGATAGGTCTGCCTAGCTGCACTGATGCCAACAGGTTATTTCTGTCAGCAGAGCATAGATCTCACATGAGCAGCAAACTGCTCTGCTGAGCAGAAGTTAGAAGAAAATCCTTTATTGGTTGTGCTAAATATCCCCTACAATTAGCTCCTTCCCATCAAAGTCTAGAGGCGGTAGCTCAGGCAGAGACAATCTCCAGCACACAGAAAGGCAGCGAAATGAGAATTAGGATCCAAGTCATAGCAACTCTGTGCTATGAAAAACTCAAGTTGTATGGAACTAGAAAGGAATGGGAAGCAGCTGTGAGCAGAGGTAGAAAAGGCTCCCTAAAAGACACGTTAATGTGTCAGCAGGAAGTATCCTAGTGGGAGGTGTCCCCGCCTATGGCAGAATGTTGGAACTAGATGATTTTTGAGGTCACTTCCAACCTTACCATTCTATGAATCTATGATCCTTAGGTAATGGATATGCTTCACAAGCTGCTCTGCTGCTACCCTAATCAGGCCCACACAAGTAGGCCTTCAGAGTCAACCTGAAGTGGAGGCCCTCAACTGAGCACAAGTGGCTGCTGCTGCTGCTGCTGCAGACAGGTGCTGAACAAGGAGATTTTGTGTAGTTTTCCAACAGCCACTACAAGGGAATCTAGTGGAATCAGAGCACTCATTTGCAGCAGGGCAAAGTTCAACTTCAATCTGCAGCATTTGCTGAATTTTAAATAGGCAGACGTTTGTCTTACGTTGTTTCAGCACAGATAACGGCATAGGAATTACTTGTAAAAGAAGAGGATGGACAATACAAAATCTAGCTGAAAACATAATCTACACCTAGGGTGATGACTTTCTCAGTGGTCATGTTGGTAAATAAACCTTTACAAATAACTGCACCAGCAGCTGTCTTCCCAAATATTAATTAACATCTGAAAAGTTTCAGGATCAAATTATGCATCTTTTTAAAAATGGTTTAGGCAAGTACAGAAAAAAAAAAAAAGGAAAAAAAAAGAAAAAAAAAAAAAAAAGGGAAAAAAGGGGAAAAAAAAAAAAAAAAAAAAGGAAAAATGAAAAAAAAAAAAAAAAAAAAAAAAAAAAAAAAAAAAAACCCAAAAAAACCCAAAANAAAATGAAACCCAAACAAACTCCAAAACCTCTCCATGTGCTGTTGGAAAAGTTTGCACAGTTTGCACAGCTAATGATTCTCTAAGGCTTTGGATATCAAATGCACACCATAAAAAGGCATCTTCATAAAAAAACTGTTCCTTTACTGGACATTTGAAAAAGAGACATTTAATTGACTAACCCAAAATAAACTTCTAAGATCAGCTTTTTAAGCATGTCGTTAGGCACACAGATATCTGAAGGAGGTCTACAGGAAGGCTGGGGAGGGACTGTTGACAAGGTCTTGCAACGACAGGACAAGGGGCAATGGGTTTGAACTGGCAGAGGGGAGGTTTAGACTGGATGTTAGGAGGAAGTTCTTTACAGTGAGGGTGGTGAGACACTGGCACAGGTTGCCCAGGGAGGTTGTGGCTGCTCCCTCCCTGGAGGTGTTCAAGGCCAGGTTGGAGGAGGCCTTGAGTGAGCTGTGCTAGTGGGAGGTGTCCCTGCCTATGGCAGGGGGTTGGAACTAGCTGATCCTTGAGGTCCCTTCCAACCTTACCATTCTATGATTCTATGATTCTATATACTGGCATGCACTACTGCAACCTTTAAGAGGTCAGAGTAACATATTTCAATATTCTCAAATCCTACAGAATTTTGTCAAGATTTGGGTAGTGTTTGTAGAGAAGAAAGTCACATTATGCGAGTTGAGAGACATCTAGATCAAAATTACCACGTTCTAAATCACTTTCATTACACTTGGAATATCGCCCTTCTCTTAATTAAAACCATTTAAACTTACCATCATGTTTTAATTAAGATCTTGCTTTACATTTTCACCGGTAGAGTTGCTTGAGTTTAAAATAAAATTAAAAAAAAAAAAAAAAAGAAAACAAAAAGGAAAACAAAACCAAAAAACCCACAAACCTTCATCAAGAACATTTTCATAAATAAATACTGTTAATCAACACACTGCTTCTAGAGGGGTCATGTTATTTGAATATTCAGTGAGCCAGATGTTTTGCAAAGATGCTTATGAATTCTGAAAGTATCAAGCTGTCACACATAAATGTTGGTATGGATACGTATTTGCTGTTGCACAATTTGTTGTTTTTTATTCAACCATTGTGTTTTTTAAAGCAGTTTTTAGGAAATTCAGGAAATTTCTTATCTGTGTTAGACGACTAGCCACACATCTGGATTTTCTTTAGATCATTCTCTCTCTTCTACAGTGGGTCTGTAGTCTCATAGGGTGCCAATATTAGTTTTGTTACTGATTTTATGAGAGCAGATGCTAATGTTTTGATTATGTTAGAAAAACTACTGAAATTGGCATTTACTTATGTACCACATGCATCAAAAAGAGCAAAAAAACCTCATTTACTCCTGCAAAATGCTGAGATCCCCACATCTTCATTAGCTTTGCTGGAGAAAACAAATCTCCCTGAGTGGACCTTGAAGTAAAAAAAAAAAAAAAAAAAGCCCTGGATATTTCATTAATATTTAATCAGCCCTGGAAAATGCTACTAAAAATAATATTAAAATGACACATACAACAATTCCTTAGCTCAGACAGCAATGTAGATGGAAGTAGATAAAACCTTCAGCTCATGCACTCTGACCATCAGCAAGTCTTTTAATTTTTCCTCACTTGAACCAAACTGCAGTTGTTTGACTACCACAAAGACATCTTTCCTTGACACGATGACACAGAGAGACATCATTTCCACTGTGTGCTGATTTTTGGCTGGGGTAGAGTTATTTTTCTTCATGGTAGCTGGTATGGAACTGTGTTTTGGATTTGTGCTGAAAAGAGTGTTGATAGTTCAGGGATGTTTTGGTTATTGTTGAGCAGTGATTACATAGAGTCAAGGCCTTTTCTGTGCCTCACTCCACTCTATCAAGTGGGCTGAGGGTGCACAAGAAGTTGGGAAGGGACAGAGCTAGGACAGATGACCTCAACTGAACAAAGGGGTATTCCATACCATATGGCATCATGGCTGAGGCATAGAGTTGTGGGAAGAAGAAGGAAAATGGGAACATTCAAAGTGATGGCATTTATCTTCCCAAGTTACAATTTTGTATGATGGAGCCCTGATTTCCCTGAGATGGCCAAACACTTGTCTGCAGGTGGGAAACTTTATCTCAACCCATAAGTTTTCTGACTTGTGCTCTTCCAATTCTCTCTCCTATCCTACCAGGTAGGTGTAGGTGGGTGTTTATGTGGTACTTTGATGTTTGGGAGTTCCTTGTCCCCCCCCAACTTTGTAAAATGACCCAGACTAAACTCAGCTGGCTGGAAGTTGAGGACTGAAGCTCTATTTACAGCTTAGCACAATGTACAAGCAGAGATATACACAACATACAGGAATATTTACAGAAATATACAAGTTAAAGGTAATACAGAAACACAACTCCCCTCCCAGAAATCAGAGTCTCCAGGAGGGGCTCCCAACCACCCTTCCACCTTCTCCCCACCCCTCTACCTTACCCCGCGGTTTGGCTTACGCACAAGGTGAGTTTGGAGGATTGGCCAGGGAGGTTAGAAGGAGAGTGGTTAGTTAAGTTAGCAGAGAGGCCAGCAGGCCAAAGCCCACAGCTAGAGAGTGTGTCTGTGCCCAAGTGTCTTATCTAGGTTTTGTGTTCTTAGTCTTATCCATCTCAGCAAGCCTATGAGTGAAGTAGACATCACCATTGTTT
>VWZE01002409.1:0-11917 GCA_013396675.1 Eubucco bourcierii
ATCTCTGAGGTCTCTTCCAACCCTTGCGATACTGTAAGTGCACTGCTTCTAAACCAACAGGGTGATCTAAACCTCAGCCATGGTTTCCTGATTCAGTAGATAATGAAAATACTCTTTGTAACCACACGTACATATCAGAAAGCAACATTCCTGGGGTGTCTGAGCAGATGTTTTTCAGACTGATTTAATATCTCTTTCTCCACAACTTATAATGAGATTCAAGTGCTCAGCAAAAGCGAACTGCAGGTGCTTAGTCTGGAGCTTGCTCTCATTATTAAGTCCAATTAAGCTGGGAGCAAGGAGTCAGACATCAGTGCCCCAGCTAGAAATGTCCAAATGAAAGTTCTGGGCTTTAGCAGTGTCAACAAGAGATATATGAGTCAGGGCTCAAATGGCAGAATTATGAGCGTAGCTCATGCTGCAAATTATTGTCTGTCAAGCACACAGCACCTTCTGGAGGGCTACCTGATGGCTACACCACTGCGGTTTCAGCTGTGGCACTCCATGCATTGTGTGTCCCTTTTGGAAACTGGCCAGAATTGGTTTTCTGCAATTCCAACACAGAAGGGGAAGGGAGGGAGGCAGAGAAGAAAGATTTTTGGAGCCTAAGTATAAGGTACATTTTTAATCACTTTGAGGATGAAAATCATGAGGTTAACTCAGTCCTCAGTCTGGCTTTTTTTTTTTTTTTTTCCCAACTGTTATTTCAGTGTGGCCATTCTCATTTCCTGCCTGGCTGTTACAAAAGAAGTGGAAAGTATCCCCAGCTTTCCCGGGTGTGCTTCAATTATACTGACAGCTAAACCATAAATCAAAGCTGCAGATTACCAATCTGTACCAGCAGACAGAGTCTTGGGGTTTGTGTGGAGAGATTTGCACAGATATACCCCAAATAAGCTGAGAGAGGGTCATCCTAATGACATTTCTTCCTGCACAGGTCAGAAATGAAGATGATGGGATGGGCTAGTCTCATGGCTAAAGCAGCATGCCAAGGCAGGAATTTAGGTTTCTTCTGACATGCAGACACTGCGAAGGCAGGAAGCGACTTACTCATGGGTTAGAGCTCTGATTGTGAACTGGGGAGGAAGGTAGTAGAGATTGCTTTGAGTTTTGCAACAGGAGCTGTTGCTTACTTTGTGCTTAGCCTTGCAAAACAAAACGAACAAACAACAACAACAACAACAAAAGTAAATAATCTAAGTACATACAAGGCTCAGTGTGGCAGTAACAAGAAATTCAAGGAGTTTCTAGTAAACCAGATTGGGTCGACAAGCACAGGGAGGTAAAAAGAGGTTTAAAATGGGGTCATTTGAGGGGTAATGAAATTCATCATCAACTAGTCTTCTACTGCTATCTACTGTGTGACTTACCACAAAAGCAAAAGCAAGGCAAAATAAATATCAGCACGTTTCCCCCTAATCTAGTCATTTGCAAAGTCAACACAGATGAAGGAGCAGTTTACCCAGATGAAATCACTGCACTTCTTAGTGCCCATGTGCAATAACTGCCTGTCCCGAGGGATTCACCTTCCTTGTTCATTTCCAGCCGACTTGCTAGGAAAGCAGGCAGGTGGAATTTCTTGAAAACAATAGCTGGCTGTGACTGCCACCACCATGTGCTCCAAGGATCTGCAGCAGAGACAGGGTGGTGGTCTGCAGTCACACAGCCTGCACAGCAGGGTATTGCCTGTCCCTTTGAAAACTCATTCATATGTGGATTCCAGCGGTTTCACTGGGCTAACATCAACTCTTTAGGATAAAACTGGGGAGGAAGGAGCTTGAGACTTCTTAAAAGCCATGAACTTGGTAGCTGCCTTTCTTCCAAGGAGTGCATCCAGCTCAAGGCAACTCACAGCAAGATCAGATTGTGGCCCTCTCTCAAATGGCTTATTCAAAGCCTGATTTCCTAATACAGGACTAATATATAGAAAGATCCCTTGGGATTGCTCTGTGCCCTAGATATGACTTATTTGTGTGTCTACAGTTTGTGAGACCCGTGAAGGGCTCCCAGCTGATTGACAGGCCACGACTATGAAGTCAGCCTGGGAGAGCTATAAATAGCATCATTTAACTTCTCTGAGTCCCCAGCAGGTGTATTCATCAGGTACATGAGTCTCTCTAGGCATCAAAATTGACAGATTTCATTAACTTCCTTCAACCTGCAAATCCAGCAGCAACAGACAGTGTGGAGAAATCAGAGGAACTGCAGGTTCTCAGCAAGCCTGTGTTATCAGACAGCTCTGATTACACACAGACAGTAGGCATGGCACCAACTAAGCAGTCTCTGTTCTCTCTGCTGCTGCTCATAATGAGTAATCCCCACAGCAGCCCTCCTCACCTCTCTGAGCCTGGCAGTTTAACATCACAGCCAGCGCCCAGAAGGGAATTACATGACGCCATACAGTCATCCTGCCCAGCAGCAGCTCTGCCTTCAGTGCTTGCATTTCAACACAAAATAATAAGGTACTCCTCAGAGATTCCCTTGGAATCATTCTCTCACAGGTCATTGAAAACAGGAAAGTTACAGATGCATGAAGACCCTTAGCAGAATTTTTGGAAAGAACTTCCTTTGCTAAAGGGTTAATTTTACTTCGTAGAATCATAGAATGCATTGGGTTGGAAGAGACCTTTAAAGGCCACCAGTCCAATCTCCCTGCAGTCAGTAGGCACATCTTTAGCTAGACCATGTTGCTCAGAGCCCCATTGAGCCTGACCTTGAATGTCTTCAGGGATGGTGCCTCCACAACCTCCCTGGGCAACCCAGTATTCCACCATCCTCACAGTAACCACCTTGCTCCTAATGCCCATTCTAAATCTGTCTTACTCTAGTTTAAAATCATTGCCCCTTTGTCCTATCACTACAAACCCCTCCTGAGCTTTCCTGTAGGTCCCCTTCAGGTACTGGAAAGCTGCTCAACTGTCCCCCTGGAGCCTTCTCTTCTCCAGTTTGAAGAGCCCCTATTCTCTCAGCCGGTCCCTGTAGAGGAGATGCTCCAGCATTCTTTGTGGCCCTCCTCTGGACCCACTGTAATAATGCCATGTCGGTCTTCTGTTGAGGGCCCCAGAGCTGGACACAACACTCTGGTGAGGTCTTACCAGAGCAGATTAGAGTGGCAGGATCATCATGTGCCTCAAGCTTGTTTTACAAGGCTTGCTTTGTGATTTCTAAGTAATGAAAGATTCTTCTCTTGCTCTTCAGCAGACCAGCCTGGCTTCTGCTGTTCTGTGTTTTGAACATCTGCTTCAGGGTTTAGGGCAAACAAGAACCTGTTGGTTCTAAAACGCTGCTCTCCTTCCAGCTGCTCAGCACTGGCTGAGCTAAGCTCTACTGACAGGCAGCCACAGGGAGAAGTGGGCTGGAGGCACTAACAAGTCAATCTGAAAAAGGATGGAAGGAGAACATGCAAAGCCCTCTTGTGCAGCTGGAAAATAATTGGATGGTGTGGTATTTCTGCTTATGTTTGTCCTCTGAGATGGCAAGGTATCTCCTTGCACTGGCAATAAAGATCTTATTCAAGGCACTTGGAAGTCAGGAGGAGTGTTTAATAGGCTCACTGGAATGTGCGTTGGAAGAGCCTGCAAAGAAGTCTTTGATCTTGCTTTTGTGCAGGGAATCAGACAAGGTACACTCTGACCAGCTGGTTTAGAGGATGGTGCCTAAGGGACTGCCTGTTCTCCTGTGACTTCTGGGGAACATGCAAAGCAAGAGCATTACGTAACATTTGACAAATGCCCCTGGCATGACCAGGAAAGGGATTGTCACCCTGTACTCAGCGCTGGGGAGGCCACACCTTGAGTATTGAGTTCAGTTCTGGGGTCCTCACTACAAGAAAGACATTGAACTGCTAGATCAGGTCCAGAGAAGGGCCAGGTCTTGGGTGGAGAAGCTGAGGGAACTGAGTTTGTTCAGCCTGCAGAAAAGGAGGCTGAGGGGAGACCTTCTGGCTCTCTACAACTCCCTGAAAGCAGGTTGGAGCTAGGTGGGGGTTGGTTGCTTCTCCCTAGTAACAATAGGAGGAAAGGAAATGGCTTCAGGTTGCACCAGGGGAGGTCTAGGTTGGATCTTAGAAGAAGGTTCTTGACTGAAAGGGTTCTCAAGGACTGGAACAGTCTGCCCAGCAGAGGTGTTTGAATCCCTGTCCCTGGAGGTGGTAAAAAGAGGCAGAGATGTGCTGAAGGCTATGGTTCAGCACCTGCCATGGTAGAGTTAGATAACGACTGGACTCAATGATCTTAAAGGTCTATTCCAATCAAAACAATTGTAATTCTACGAGAAATTAATTCTAACTCACTCCCTGCAGCCTGTCAGGAGGAGGCTAAGACATTGGTCTCTACCATGAAGAAAGAAATGTACTGTCTTTCATCTTCTTCTCCTCTCTCTACAGGAAAGCAACAGAAAACATCTCAGTGGTTTTCCAAAGAACAAAGCTCTTTGGATGGCTGTAGAAATACCTCTGAGAAGCAGCTGTAAGATGATATAGCAGAATTCTGAAGTTTCATAGTGACCAGAAATGATGCTGTTTATTCTTGAGTGCCATCTACTGACAATTTCCTTCTTAATGATTTCCTCTCCTTGGCATTGCTTATTTGCCTTTTGTGGCATTTATTAGCTCTGATGGAGGGGCCTGCAGTTTTAGAGCTGAAGGACTTAGTATTTTATCGGGACAGCTGGCATCTTGAGATGTTCCTTATTCCTGGAGCACCTACTGCAGACCACAATACTCCCCACTTCAAGTTTTCAGTTCTCTCTTCAAATTCTGTTTTTTCTTCCACCCATTGCCAGGCTCCCACCATCTGCTCTTTTTTTCCCTTCCTGCTCCCTCTACCCAGAGGGCAAATTTTGGCCTCTCTAGGCTCGCTCTCCTGACTTCAAAGAGCAGTTCCAGTTGTAATGTCTTTGTGAAGGGGATCACACCCATCAATTTCTATCAGTATTCCAGAGATCTTATTTTCCTCTCTTCCCTTTCTATTCTTCCTCTTCTTTCAAGAGCTTTTTCAGCAACTTTTCTCCAGTGACCTTGGAAATATTTAATGATCACTGACTGCACTATCTAAAGGTATTTTATTTTAGTTATGTGATACTTGAATTAGCATTATTATTACAGTTTTCCATTTTCTATCTGTCAGATTTCCTCCCCCACCAGTCCAATACGTTTTGCAAAGATAAAAATAAATTAAAGGTGAAGAGTTATTGCCAAGGACAAGAGCTTGTGAAGTGTAGCCTCCAAGGTACTTCTTTCTCCATTGAAAACATAATATTTATAGGTAAAGAAAACAGCAGCTACCGAACTCACTACAAGCAACTGAGAAAATGAGACAAGAAGCTTCCTTGGTTTTGGCTTAGTTTTACCTCTGCCAGCTCCCCAAAGGAATGAGGAAAATGGTAGCAGGCATCTACTGCACAGCACCAGTTTGGCTGACACATAGAATCACAGAATCATTTCAGTCGGAAAAGGCCTCTAACATCATTGAGTCCACCCAGCAACCAAACACCACCACACTCACTAGACCGTGTCCCAAAGTGTCATACGTACATGTTCTTTGAATACCTGCAGGGTTGGAGATTCCACCTCTATGGGCAACCAGTTCCAATACCTGACCACTCTTTTGGGAAAGAAATTTTTCCTAATATCACAGTATCACAGTATCACCAGGGTTGGAAGAGACCTCAAAGATCATCAAGTCCAATCTGTCACCACAGCCCTCAAGACTAGACCATGGCACCAAGTGCCACTTCCAAACGCGCCTTGAACACCTCCAGGGACGGTGACTCTACCACCTCCCTGGGCAGCCCATTCCAGTACCAAATGACTCTCTCAGTGAAGAACTTTCTCCTCACCTCCAGCCTAAACTTCCCCTGGCACAGCTTGAGACTGTGTCCTCTTGTTCTGGTGCTGGTTGCCTGAGAGAAGAAGGTAACCTCCCCTTGGCTACAACCACCTTTCAGGTAGTTGTAGACTGCAATAAGGTCCCCCCCTGAGCCTCCTCTTCTGCAGGCTAAACAATCCCAGCTCCCTCAGCCTCTCTTCATAGGGCTTGTGCTTGAGGCCTCTCACCAGCCTCGTTGTCCTTCTCTGGACACACTAATATCTAGCCTAAACCTCCCCTGGCACAATTTGAGACCATTTCCTCTCCTCCCTACCTCACACCAACATCCTTTCAAGGAGTTACAGAGAGTGAGGTCTTCCCTCAGCCTCCTCTTCTACAGACCACACACCCTTGGTTCCCTTCTCACCAGACCTGTTCTCCAGACTCTTCAGCAGCCTCACTGCCCTTCTCTGGCCTTTGACCATAGCTTAGATAACAGTGTGATGGCCAGTGACTCCCAAGCACTCAGCAGAAAATATCGAGCAGTAGAAGTGTATACATGTGTAGCATACTTAGATTGTGGAACTCCTTCCCAAAGGATTTTGCTCAGGTCAAAATTGCCAGCAGGTTTAAAAAGGATTAGACAGATTCAGGGTGGGCAGGTGTGATGTTTGTTATTAAGCCTGACAGCCTGGATCTAACATCTGTTACAGAAAGCCCCTGTAGATCTGATGGCTGGAAGGCTGCAACAGGAAAACTGCTCTTGTGTGCTGATGTGGTTGGTCCTGCCAGTCCCTACCAGGTGCAGTGGCTCCAGCAAGCAGATCCTGATTCAGAACAGCAGCCTTCAGAGGGGAAGAAATGGACACCCATGGAAATTGCCATGGAAATGGCAGTTTCTCTTGGTTATTCTCCACTAAAAGTTCGTAGATCCTTGAATGTGGTCAGCAGGAACAAGGAGGTGCTTAGCACTGGTGAGGGCACACCTTGACACCTGTGTTCAATTCTGGGTCACTCACTATAGGAAGGACATTGAGGTGCTGGAGCATGTCCAGGGAAGGGCGACAAGGCTGGTGAAGGACCTGGTGCACATGGACTAGGAGGGGCATCTGAGGGAGCTGGGGATGTTCAGTCTGGAGAAGAGGAGGCTGAGGGGAGACCTCATTGCTCTCTACAGCTACCTGAAAGGAGATTGTAGGGAGGAGGGGGCAGCCTCTTCTCCTTGGTGACAGGCATCAGGACTAGAGGAAATTGTTTCAAGCTTGCCAGGAGAGGTTCAGGCTGGATGTTAGGAGATATTTCTTCACTGAAAGGGTTCTCAAACATTGGAATGGTCTGCCCAGAGCAGTGGTGAGGTCACTATTCCTGCAGGTGTTCAAGCAGCATGTAGACTTGGGGCTTAGGGACATGGGTTAGTGCTGACCCTTCAGTACTAGGTCGAGGGCTGGACTGAATGAGCTTTGAGGTCTCTTCCAACTGGATGTATTCTCTAGGGATAAAACTGAGATCCTCCCCCCTGAAAACAGAGCCACAGGCTTTGTGGGAGTTATTTCAGCAGAGCAGTTTTTGCTTAAGTGAGGGCTGAGGAGTATTTTCAGTATTTGTTCCTTGACTTCTAAGTCCATATTCTGCCTTTCATATAACCACAGATCGAAATTAATGTTTGACTGACTTTAGAAACTGCTTAGCAGTAATATGTTATCTGTCACTTGCATCCCATTTCTTTCATTTTCGTGGTTAACAGCCTTCTGCACTGCAATTCATAATTCAGACTTCCTCCTTTCTTGAATCAGGCAGCAACAACTGATCAGTGACAGAGATGATGCTTGTGAAATTGCTACACAGGGGTTCCTCTCACTGCAGGGCTGACAAGATCCCAGCTGAGGAGAAAGCTTAATTGCCTGAGTGATCAAAGGAGAATGTATGAAGACAGGGAGACTGTAAGGGGGGGTGTGTAGGAGTGTGTTTTAGCAAGAGATTATAGAGGAACATGTGAGTCTGGCACCCACAGAATGACAGAAATGAATGCATGAGCAGGATCAGCTTCAGCCTCATCTCAGCTCTTGCCTGAAAGAACTGTTTTCTATTAGCTGTCAACCTCCACACTCTCTGAAGAGAAAAAAAAAAAAAAAAAAAAAANTGTTCTTTTTTGCAAGTGGGAGAGGAGGAGGAGGAGGAGGGAATCTCAGGAGACAGCAACATCTCAGCTGAACTGGAAAAGCGAGATCAAAGCAAGGAGCTGGCATGGGAGGAAAAGATGCAGGACAGCAATATGGTGTACTCCCAGGAATGGGAGGAACTGATAGGAAAACTAGGGCTGGAAAAGCCCCGAGGGCAGATGCCAGTGGACTCTGTGCACTCTCACAGTTGCAGCTCACAGTCTGTGTCATGCTTTGTTGCACTGCTTGCTGCCTGCCACTGTGCTGGGCTTCACTTACATCACTAGGAGTATCTGGGGAGTAAGATACCTCTAAATATGAAAAGAGGTGCCATTAAAGTGGTTTATACACAGGCTTCAGCCATTTTAGCCCAAATCCATTAAAAACCTCATTAAGGTTAAATTGGCAAAAAACCTCTGTGCCAGTGATCTTCAATTGATTTAAGCTGAATCAATATAAATACCATTTCAATTGATTTAAGAGAGCCCAGGCAGACCTTTGCTGCATTTCACAAACTACTAGTGGGAGGATGTACTCTTACTGAAGTATTAAAACTTGGGCACTTGTTTGTTTTTCCCCTGTTCAGCTTCAAGTTTGTTTGGGTTTTTTGTGTGTTTGTTTCTACTGTTCTGCATTGTAGAAGCTCTTACAGGGAGTGAAAACAAGTAGCTGAAGAACAGTGAGGTCAGCAGCCTTTTGCTTCATCGGCTGAAGCTGGCTGTGCAACCACAGAAGCCTTCACCTTCTCCATAATATTTCTTCTGCTTACATTACTCTGAAATCAGAATATTAGTGTTTGACTAAACCTTTTTTCCTGTTTTTGCAAGAGGCATCTAGCCTGTAGTTGAACATTAGAGAAAATAAGGATCTAAGATGCTTACTCCAACAGTAAACCCTCCTGCCTCTTGGAACCAAGTACCTCATTCCTAATTTGAGTTTCTCTAGTCTTCACTGCCAGCCCCTAGGTCCTGTTGCATCTTTTTATGCTCAGCTAAACACCTTTGCAGTTCTAACAAGTCAAGTTAAAAGGCCTCAACCTGCACATCTCAGATGTGGGTAACGATCAAGGTTATCATCTCAAGTTACACCTTACTTTCCACAGAAGGAGTGGGAGAAACATTTCTCAGTCTAGGAGCAAGGGTGGCACAGTTAGGATCTCCACAAACACAGATACAGCAGGATTTGAGCATTTCAGAATGTAGGACACACCACACACACATAAAGATCCTGTAGGTTTCAGGCCCATTTGGCCCCACTCCCCCCTGACCTGCAATTCACCAGGTAAAGGTAAATGCCATCAAACTTTGAGGCTAAGCTGCTTTCATTGCGCTTTCTTCCACCTTTCCAACCTTCTGCCCCTACAAAAGGGTTGGAGGAATGTGGTCCAGAGGAGGCAGAAAAGAAGCATCCAGCAAAAGTTGACTCCGTTCTCCAGCAGGAAGAACAGAGGAATTTTCATGTCTATTTGCTCTTGTACAAGGTCCATATCTGCAGTCTGTACGTGCAAAAATTACCTCTGCCTCTGCCCCTCATGGATATGATAAACAATACAAGAGGTACTAGAAGAGGAGGAGGTTGCCCTGACCATTAAGAGCTTGGACACAGCTAAGGCAGTTGACAAGCCTGTCAAATTGCTTGCTTGCCCCCGTTTTAGTCACTGTAGCTCACCACTTCAGTAGTGGTTTGGTCTACGTGGTCTGTCTGTGGCCAGTTTGAAGCAGTCCAGTGTTACCCAAGCTTACCTAATGTAACACTGTGAGGGCAAATGCAGTTGTGGTCTTGAATTGAGGCTGTGTAATGTTAAAATGAGTATAGAAAAGCATTGCCCTCCTCCTGGGTTGGCAGTGATAAATTATGCAGACCTTTCCTTCCAGGCTCTCACATCTGTGATAGCTACAGTAGAACCTTAGTCCAAACACTGCTCTTATTTAGCACTGGAGCTGTCAAGTCACCCTCTGCTTTCTTACAAACTTCCATGAAAAATAAATCTGATAGTTTCTCCAAGCTGAAAGGCCTCTAACCATGCCTCCAGCCTGCTATGCAGAGTACTTACATGCTTTGTGAAATTTCTGTTTCACATCCAAAAGGGTAGATGTTGGAGATACCTGGAAAACAAAACAAATGCATGCAGTTTATTTTTTCTGTCTCTTTCACTCTGGGATCCCTTTTTCCCTTCTCTAATGAAGAGGTTCGATTTGTGTGCAAGTTCCTTAGGCAATAATGAAGCAAACCAGCAAATTTTCTTTCACATGTTGATCTGTTAGTAAGAATTGTCCACATTTGATTTACACATTAGTTGGACCACCTAGGCTTGGCTAGTGGAAAGGTGAAATCCCAAGGGTCATGAGGGAAATCTGCTGGCCCTGCTTAGTCAATAACTGCCCTCAAGATCAAACCCACAGGAGAAATTGAAGGGTTGGCATTAAAGTGAGGTTCAAGCATGCTGGGTCATGTCTCTTAGAGAGAGGAAAGTGTTTTCCTGAGGGCCCAGGAGCAAAGGTGGCATATTCTGTCCTTTCTGAGTGAAATGAGTTTGCTTCTGCATGATGTTGTTCCTGTGCACTGAAGCAATTCAGGTGTCACAGTGTTAGATGGCAGTCTGGAGGCCTTTTAGGCTCTGCTTTATTATATGTATTGATTTCTTAATACACTTTGTACAAAGTATCTGAGAAACACAGTTAGAATTTACTGGAGAGAAAGACTTAGAAGTACCTTGCAATGGAATACTTCAGGTAGTATGTTGAGCTTGAGATCAAGGTGGGAAGAGGTAAGGTCTAGTCTTAACAAGACCATCCCTTTGCAGGTGACACTGATTTAATATTCTATATTCTTCGTTTAATCATAGAGACAGATAAGTGAATTGAGCTGTCTAAACTATGGGGAACAGCTTTGGCTTTAGCAAGAGACCTCATCATAGAAAAGAATCACTTTGGTTGGAAAAGGCCTTCAAGATCATCAGATCCAACCATTACTTAACTCTACCAAGGCTGGTGCTTAGCCATGCCCCTTGAAACCACATCAGAGCATCCAGAAATGGGGATTCAGCCACCACCTTGGGGTGCCAGGCCTGTACCCTTTCAGTCAAGAAGTTGCTTCTCATATCCAATCTAAATCTCTCCTGGGGCAAACTGAAACTCACCTCTTATCACTTGTTCCTAAGGAGAAGAGGACAACAACCACCTCCAGCCTCATTTCAGGGAGTTGTAGAGAGCCAGTCAGTCTCCCCTCAGCCTCCTCTCCTCCAGACTAGACAACCTTCAGCCACTCCCTGTAAGACCTGTTCTTCAGAACTTTTGCCAGGTTCTTTCCCTTTCTCTGGACTTGATCCAGCACCTCAATGTCCTTCTTGGACTGGGCGCCCCAAAACTGAGCACAGGACTCAAAGTGTGGCCTCACCAGTGCTGAGTACAGGGGGCAAATCTCCTCCCTGGTCCTGCTGGCCACACTATTCCTGATCCAGGCCAGGATGCTGCTGGCCTTCTTGGCCACCTGGGCAGGCTTCTGGTTCATCTTCAGCCATCTGTCAACTAAAATCCCTGGGTCTTTCTCTACTGTACAACTTTCAAGCAACTCTGCCCCGAGCCTGGAGCATTCATGGGGTTGTTGTGGCCCAGACATGGGACCCAGCAAGCAGCCTTGTTAAATCTTATAATATTGGCCTCGAGCCATCAGCCAAGCCTGACCAGGTCCTGCTGCAGAGCCTTCCTACCCTCAAGCAGATCCACACTCCCAGTTTAGTGTTATCACTGTCTTTAGACAGCAGAATGCTGAAAACCACCTTCCCTGATACCTGTGTGGTGTAGGCCAATGCCAGTATGATATGATGATGATACACAGCAACATCTTCTGGAGCAACAGAATTTCTTTGAGCTGAGGTAGAGAAACAGCCTGGCTGGGCACCCACTACCTGGTTCACAGTATCAGTATCACAGTGTCACCAAGGTTGGAAGA
>VWZE01002409.1:12390-26852 GCA_013396675.1 Eubucco bourcierii
TCCCTTTCTGTTTGGCTGCTCTCCAGCCACTCCCACCCCAGCCTGTAGCTCTGCATGGGGTTGTTGTGGCCAAAGTGCAGCACCTGGCACTTGGATTTGTTGAACGCCATCCCATTCACCCCATCTTGAGCTTCCCTTAGTCTAATGCAGCAGTTTTTTGATGTACCCTCCTTGGCAGTTACACAGGAACCCAACAGTTCTGCTCTGCAGATGCTTGTCTGTCTCTTCCTGACTAAATATTCCTGTGGAATTTGCTAGGCAATCCAATTCCTGTTTCATTGCATTAATTAGAACTCATGCGCTAAAGCATTAACCAAATTACTGAGCCTTGCTTGGATCTTGGCACCTTCTTTACCTCATAGCCCAAATGCTTCCAATTGTGATTCATGATATTTATCTGTCTATCTATTTTACTTATCAATGATATTAGTGAATTGTGACAATAACCACGCCAAAAAAAAAGTAGAGAAGAACATAAGAAGTTCTGCTAGTTAAGGCCAGTCAGCATCCTAACAGAAGCTGTTTTGCTGAAAAGACTGAGAAATAACAATGTAAGAAAATAAAATTGCTGACTCAAAGTCAACAAACTGGTAAAGAAAAGAAAGGTTTGCTCTTGTATAATTGGATGCCCCATGCAAACATACAACACCCCTGCCGTTAGTGCTGAGGGGTAAGACAACTGGTTTTCAGTAAGAACATGACACATTTCAATGATCTAAAGCTGTAAAGTAACCCCTGTGCTAAAAGATCTGCAAAGCTAAGGTTTCCCCTAGCTTTTTCTTTGGGTTTAGATAAGAATACTTTCTTTTCCGCAGTCACAGAAGCATTTACTGCGCAGTGGCAAAGTCCCCATTTGCAGCAAGTGCTGTAAGTGAGCCTCTACTTAAACCCTGTCTTGTCTCTCTGATGCACCTGGTAAGTAATACCAGCTCCACTCACCCAGACTAAAAGCTGGGTTACTCGAAACCAAGTTTTCTTTTCATATTCTTTTCCCCATCTCAACCTCACCAAGGTCTGTGTTGCACCTTGTCCTCTCTTCCAGGAGAAGGACATTGCCCTTGGAGTTCCTGTTGTAAACCAGGTCGCTTTTCTTGCTAGCTACAGGGAACAATAGAAGTTATTAAACCTATCTTATCTCTCAGTTAAAAAAAGAAAGCAAACATTTTATCTGCATTCACGGCACTTAAGCCATGCCATGCAACATCCAGTAGAACAGCACAGCTCCTTTCCTTCTGGCATATACAACCACAACACTGTGGACTTGAGAAGAGGAGAAAGAGGGGTTTTCTGTCTCCAAAACCTGTAAAAATATCTGAAATTACTTTCTCACACCTTGGAATCTCACACCTGTAAGGTCTGAAGCCCAGAATCTGCCAGGTATGGATGCAGGTGTTGTTAGCTGGCAACAACTACACAGCACACTGAACTGCAGACCAAAATCTGTCATGCGTGCAGGTTTTCAGAGCTGATGTTGCCAACTCAAGGATGAGATGTGATGGAGGACGATCTGACTTTCTAAATAGGGTATGAGCTGCCTTACTGCAGGGTGTGCCTCCCTACAGGAGGTTGGCATCTCAGCATAGCAGGTTCTAGGAAAGAGTAGGTAGGGCCAGCCCATGCTCTAGAGAGCTGATCACTTGATTAAGTCAAACTGTTAAGGATAGTATGCTCAGAGAACAGTGCTGCCTCAGAACAGAGCCCATGGTCTCCAGCTCCTGCACTTCTGAGCAAGTGTTGGCTTCAAGGCAGTACTGCTTTTGCTTTTACTGCAAAATTTCTAGTCTTGTCTTACAATCCAAGACTTTCAGTGGTTTCTCCCATCCAGATCCTGCTATGGCAGCCTGCTATGGCATTCATATCACCTGAGTTCAGCTATCAAAAAATTAGTCCAAGCTCTTGGTTTAGGTCCACCTATAGAACCGTTCAGATGTCTTAGGTGTCTAAAAGTTACAGTGCCTGCCAGGATCTATGCTTACAATAGTCTGTTGCAGCAGGGGAATCAGTGAGCATATCCACATGGTGTGATCACAGAATCTTAGAATTGTTGTGGCTGGAAAAGCTCTTTAAGATCATTGAGTCCATTATCTAAGTCTACCAAAGCTGTTGCTAAACCATGTCCCTCAGCACCACCTCTCTGCCTCTTTTAGATGCCTTCAGGGATGGGGATTCAATCACCTCCCTGGGGAACTTGTTCCAGTCTTTAAGAACCCTTTCAGTCAAGAGGTTGCTTCTAATGTCCAACTTAAACCTTCCCTGGTGCATCTTGAGGCCATTTTCACTTGTCCTAGATGACGTGGTGTCAACCATCACACACCATCTCCCTTACCTCCAAAGCTGGAGTTTGAACCACATCACTACAGCTGAGGGGGGACTGCTTTGTTACAACTCCTATGCAAGATGCAATGCTCATGAGCAAGGGCACTACTGTGCCTGAGTACAACCAGGCTGCTTCAGGCTGGAGCTGGATTGAATCCTGCCAGCTGAGGCCTGGGCAGAGCATGCACTTTGTCCGTTACTCGCTTCCTGGCAGCAACATGTGGCATCATACTGTGCCCAGGGACAGCTCAGAGCACACATCCAGCCAAGACAGGAGAAATGTGTTTGGTTTATAGGCTAGATAGCTTAGCAAATGATCCTTCCACTTATCATAGAACCACAGGAACATTTTTGTTTGAAAAGACCTCTGAGATCATTGCGTCCAACTGGCAACCCAACAATACTATGCCCAATAAACTGTGTTCTCAGGTGCCATGTCTGCATGGTTTGGAAACAGCACCACCACCTCCCTGGGCACCCCGTTCCAATGCCTGACCACTCTTGCAGGAAATAATTTTTTCCTAGTATGCAACCTAACCCTCCCCTGATGCAACTTGGGGCCATCTTCTCTTGTTCTGTCACCTGATACTAGGGACAAGAGACCAACCCTCACCTGGCTCCAATCTCCTTTCAGGGCGTTGTAGAGAGTGAGAAAGTCTCCCCTCAGACTCCTTTTCTCCAGACTTCACAGCCTCAGTTTTCTCAGCTGCTCCTCACCAGACCTGTTCTTCAGACCCTTCATTGCCCTTCTCTGGACCTGCTCCAGCACCTCAGTATCTTTCTTGTGGTGAGAAGCCCCAAACCAAACACCGCACACAAGGTGCTGCCTCACCAGAGTCACTTGAGACAAAGTACACAGATCACAAGTTGAAAAATAACACCAATACCTCTTCTCCAGAATGGACTATGGCTTGGAGGAATCATAGTGTCCTTTTGCAGGCAGAATAATGAGGCCTCAGCCACAAAAGAATGAAATAATTTTTTTTATGATCTTGATAATTCTGTGTCCTTTTTTTTAAAGACCTCATAAAACAATCAGTGAAGTTACAGTTTCTAATATTGATCAGTGTGGAGATGGATGCCAAGACATCAGCTTCCTACTGAGACTGTCCTCTCTGTGGACTATTAATTATCTTTTGTTCTTTTCATTGTGCATCAATAGGAGCTAAAGTATTGTAAGGACTGGAAGAGGATCTGCTCTTATTACCCTTTGTGCTAACTGAATAAACCACCCAGGAACATATCACTGCAATTATTAATCTTACTCTCCTTTTATTCTTTTAAATTAATTCTGAAAGCCTTACAACTTCACTTGGCCTCTGTTTCAGCACTCTTCAAATATGCAGAGGAAAAACAGAGCGAAAGACCAACCTTTGCTTTTCACTGTACAACCACCTCTTCCTTGGCTCATATCTTCTGTCTGATGGCCAAGGCAGGTTTCCCTTCTTGTAGTCTAAGAGCAGGATTTAAAAATAGTTTACTTTCTTGTAACTTCATGCATAAGGTTCAAGACTACAGCCAACCAAGTCCTGGGCTGCATCAAGAGCAACGTGGCCAGCAGGGCAAGGGAGGGGATTCTGCCCCTTTACTCTGCTCTCCTCAGACCCCACCTGGAGTACTGTGTGCAGTTCTGGAGCCCTCAGCACAGGAAGGACATGGAACTGTTCGAGCAGGTTCAGAGGAGGGCACGAAGATGATCAGAGGGCTGCAGCTGGTCTGCTATGAGGACAGGCTGAGAGAGTTGGGGCTCTTCAGCCTGGAGAAGAGAAGGCTTCCAGGAGACCTTAGAGTAGCCTTCTGGTATCTGAAGGGGGCCTACAGGAAGGCTGGGGAGGGACTATTGACAAGGTCTTGTAATGACAGGACAAGGGGCAATGGNTTTACCAAAAAAAAATGTGTTGAAGAAATGGAGATTTTACAGGTGTGGGCTGCATTCATCGCACTTTGCATTCAGAACAGGATGATTTTAAACCTTCAGATGCTGTTTTTCCTCTACATAGCCAAAATGGTTTTACCTTTTTTTGTTTGATCCAATTTCTTTATATCATTTTTCAGGAATTCAAGAATGGAAGTACTTTCTGTGTCATCCATTCCAGTTCTGTCCTTCCTTTATCCCGTAGTGAACAAAGCATCACATTTCTTTTTAAGATTGGAAATACTGTGTTAGGAACTTGAGTTATGACTCAAGAAAAAGCACTAAGTGGATGATATGATGGAGACTTGATGGTGCCTTTTGTGAGTGCAAGCTAATCAGATAGTTATCCACTTTCCTACCTCTTTCACATTTATAAGGCAAGGAATTAGAACAACTCTAGGGATTGGTATGTAATTGCATCACACAGTTCTTGCACTAAAGAATTCTTTTGGGGGTCAGAGGTTAGCAGAATATCAATATGAATTTGAATAATACAGTTTTAGCAAAGAAGTGATTTTTTCCCTTGGAAATTCCCCTCTGAGTATTTTCTCTCTTTGTGATGGGTCAGTAGCACTGCACTGCTGAGTCACCTGCTTTCCAGCAGGCCCTCATCTTTCATAATTGTAGGAATTCAGAAATTCTGCCACTCCAGCTGCTCATTAACCACAGATGTCCCCATCTTCAGCCAGGGTGGATTTGTTCAAAAGGGTGACATCAGCTTATTGCAGCTGAGGATGTGACCCTGAAAGATACCCAGCTAATGGGACAGCCAGGTACCTACCAAATCCAGCACTCAGCAGATACTTCAGCATTGCAAAGTGCAACTCAACGTACTTCATTGCAATAGCGTGGCCAGCAGGACCCCTGGTGGAGCCACACCTAGAGTATTGGGTTTAATTTGAGGGCCCACACTACAAGAAGGACATTGAGGTGCTGGAGCATGTCCAGAGATGGGGTAACAAAGCTGGTGAAGGGTCTGAAGAACAGGTCTGGGGAGGAGCAGCTGAGGGAACTGGGGATATTTAGCCTGGAGAAAAGGAAGCTGAGGGGAGACCTCATTGCTCTCTACAACTCCCTGAAAGGAGGTTGGAGCTGAAAGGAGGTTGGTCTCTTCTCTCTGAGAAAAAGCAACAGGAGAGGAAATGGCCTCAGGTCACACCAGGGGAGGTTTAGGTTAGATGATAGAAGAAGGTTCTTGCCTGAAAGAGTTCTCAAAGACTGGAACAGGCTCCCCAGGGAGGTGCTTGAATCCCCATCCTTGAAGGTGTTTCAAAGAAGGTGTGGTGCTGAGGGTTTAGCACCAGCCTTGGTAGAGGTAGAGAATCGTTTGACTTGATGACCTTAAAGATCTTTTCCAATCAAAATCATTCTATGAGTCTATGCTTGCTGCTTCTGTACCCTGTCCTTGCTTTGGGACTGTTCTGTATTACTGGAAGTCAGCAGCATATCACAGAAAGTTCATGAAAAAAAAAACCACCTCCTCTAGCTGATCTCTGTGCTTTTTGAGTTTAACTTCCTGATCAAATTGCTTTTTCTTCTTATTAATTTTCAAACAGTTATCAAGAGCTGGGTCCTGTTTTACCTCCTTCAGTGTGTCCTACTCTGCTCAAACCAGTGTGCTGGTCATGTCCAGAGATATAAATAGGAGAGCTCACCATGGAAATGACATAGCAGTAGCTACATATAGATAAGTGTTCTCAGCAGCTATGGAGGCTTTATATAGAATTTAATATTTGACTCAGCAGACTGCAGCGAACAGCCTACCTGACAGCAATCTCTGATCTCAAGCCAACCTTTCCAGAAACTGGAGATTTCCAGAGCTATGGTTTTAGCTCAAGTCAGTTTCAGCAGGCATGAGCAGAGGGCTGTAGCACTGAGCAATCTCCTAGACAATTGCGTGGTCAGATGCACTTTGGCGTATGAGATAATCCAAGTGACTAATATTTCCAGCAACTATGGGTCAAATAATCCAAGAATACACACAACCACTGCCTTGCTGGGTGCAGTTGTGTCAATTTTCACTAGCCAGCTTTGTCTCTAAGGATGTCATTGGTTTTATGCTGCTAGCTGGGTACTACCAGGTGAGAGTGGAAGTCAAAGGAACGCAATCCATCAGCAGACAGAAGGTGTGCAGGCTATCCCTCATCTTTTTCTGAATGTCCTGGTCTGAGCTAGAGCAGAACTGATTCTGGTCAGTGATTTGGCTTTCCAGCTCAGGCTCTGTTCAGTCCCTTTCTGCAGCTCAAGGAATATTCTCACAGGTAGGGCTGCTCCTAGCAGTGAGGATGGGCAGAGTTAGTACCAAGGGTTGGGGTGCAGACCAAGGGCACTGCTGCATCTTGTGTGCTACATCAGGATGCAGAGTAAAAGGCCACACCTGGAGAGAGGACAGTTCAAGTGACCCTAAACTGACCAATCAAGCATTTCATCCCATGGATGTCATATTTAAATAAAGCTGAGGGAACACAACAGTCAGCTGCTTCTTCCTCTTCTTCAACAGCCAGCATCATATTCTATATAAAGGTGAGGAATCATGAGGGCCAAGTTCCCTTTCCTCCATTTCAAGGAGGAGGAGGAGGACCCTGTACATTCTGCACTTTGTCTTCATCCACAAGTTCCTGAATGCAGTTCCAGAATCCAGTTCCTGAATCTGGTTCCTATCTGCTGCTGAGTGCAGCCTGGGGCTTCTGCCACAGCACCAGTGGTGACAGTGTCCAATTGCCAAATCATATTCATTTGCATTTATTTTGTTTTATTGACTTCATTTTCATTAAATCAGGTTAGGGTTTTGGGTTTTTTCCCCAACCCATCAGTTTTTTTCTCCCTTGTTCTCTTTCTCTTCCATTTGAGAAGAGAGAGGGGCTGGTAGAGTGCCTCTGACACTTGGTTAGTGGCTGCCACAGCCCTGACCCTTGATATTGAGCAAATCTGACTGGAATTGATACCCCTCTATGTTTTCAGACATTTCACTAAAGGGAACTGGCTACGTTTGCTGTATTCACGTTGAGAACTCAACAGCAGAACCAGTCAAAAAGCCTCTGTAACAGCACTTTTGTAGCAGGGAATTTAAATTGCTCTGACAAAGCTATGGATATGCAAATTTGTATTGACTTCAAATTTTAAAAGTGAAACAGAAAATTTTCTTGCCTTGTTCTTTGCTTTTTTTTTTTTTTAATATATATATATGCTACTTGAGGAACATGCTGAAAATTCTTAGCATTTTCTAATTTCATTTCTTTTTATTTCTCAGTGGGATGGAATTTCCATCACTTTTGCATTATTTCATGACACATCAATCATGATAGTGTGAAATAATAAAACACATGGCTCTCATGCCATGGAAATTAGCCCAATAGGAAATAATATTCAAATAGTAACACTGCTAGATTGTAAAAGAAACTGCACCCAAAAATAAATACTTATTGTGTCATAACAGATTAGAATCTTCCCAAATCAATTTCTAACACTATCTTTCCCAAATTCTACTTTATCCCAGATTTAAGTCTCCTGTTTCATTTTGGGGTTTTTTGTTTGTTTTGGTTGGTTGGTTTTGGGGTTTGGGGGTTTTTTTTGTTTGGTTTTTTTGTGTGTGTGTGTGTTTTTTCCCCCTATAATTTACAAGGAAAACAATGTTTAACACAGGCACTTCAATATGTAAGTAAATTAAGTGACAATGCAAACCAAACACCTAATCTGAGCCAATTCTTCTCTGGGTGAAAGTGAGATTTAAGGTTTTGTTTGGATTTTGATTGCAAATCCTTTCAGAAATAGAGTACATAGCTTAGCTGTGAATTTAATGTCTCCGAATTTATCTTCCCTTTTCTATCCCATGGCTGTAGAGGTTTATGTTTGATTGTTTATACTTATGAAGGCTGCTTAATATAAGATTTAAAATCAAGCAGTGAATTCAGGAAACTCTATCAGTGCTTAGCACAGAATGGTCACAAACTATTTGAGGGACTGGATGGACACCAGAACAAGATGACACAGTCTCAAGCTATGGCAGGGGAAGTTTAGGCTGGAGGTGAGGAGAAAGTTCTTCACTGAGAGAGTCATTGGCTACTGGAATGGGCTGCCCAGGGAGGTGGTGGAGTCACCGTCCCTGGAGGTGTTCAAGGCAGGTTTGGACGTGGCACTTGGTGCCATGGTCTAGTCTTGAGGTCTGTGGTAATGGGTTGGCCTTGATGATCTTTGAGGTCTCTTCCAACCTTGGTGATACTGTGATACTGTGATACTGTGAAATTAAAAGTATGAATGGGACTGAGCAGCTCAAAAGATGCACATATAGAATCACAGAATCATAGAATGGTAAGGTTGGAAGGGACCTCAAGGACCATCTAATTCCAACCCCCTGCCATAGGCAAGGACATCTCCCACTAGTACAGGTCACTCAAGGCCTCGTCCAACCTGGCCTTGAACGCCTCCAGGGAGGGAGCAGCCACAACCTCCCTGGGCAACCTGTTCCAGTGCCTCACCACCCTCACTGGAAACAACTTCCTCCTAACATCCAGCCTAAATCTTCCCTCTGACGCTTTAAACCCATTGCCCCTCGTCCTGTCTTTACAAACCTTGTAAATAGTCACTCATATATTGGCAGAACAAGTGGTTCCATGAGTTACAGGGCTCTTATATCCTCACTTTCTGCTAGCAAAGGGTCTCAAAGGCTTATCCCTTCTTCATGTCCTATGATATTTCCACTGGGCAAGAAACTGGGAATGTTTTTCTGCCTTGCACTCATTGCTCATGCCAAGCCAACAACTGGCTACAGTTGTGCAGCAGAGGTGAAGACCACACTGAAACACAGTGCTACACAGGCACCAGCTTCCATTAGATGAGCAAGAGCTAAATGATCTTTTGAGCCTTTTTCTTTTGTTTGTTTTTTTTTTTCTTCTTTTTGGGAGGGTGTATTTAAAATCATCCAGTAAGTGCAAAGCTATATTGGGGAGAGCAGGCAGGGAGAAATGGAGAGAGAGAGAGAGCCCTGGAATCCATGAGGGGAAGAATGAAGCTGAGAAGCAGAAAGGAATGAGAAACAAGGGTGAGAGCTAGTGTTAGAGATCACCCATTGGAAATCTCAGTACAAGGTCCAATGAAGAAATGTTGCTGTATTTTGGGTACAGATTTCCTGGCTGCAACATGTTTTGCTCTTGAAGCACAAGAGCTCTATATATTACAAAAGGAAAGCTCAGTTTTAAGGCCCTCGCTCTAAGAAAGACATTGAGCTGCTGAAGCAGATCCAGAGAAGGGTGACAAAGCTGCTGAAGGGTCTGGAGAACAGCTCTGGTGAGAAGCAGCTGAAGGAACTGGGGTTGTTCAACCTGCAGAAAAGGAGACTGAGGAGAGACATTCTGGCTCTCTATAACTCCCTGAAAGGAGGATGAAGCAAGGTGGCATTGGTCTCTTCTGCTTAGCAGCAAGTAACTGGATGAGAGGAAATGGCCTCAAGTTGTCCCAGGGGAGGTTTAGATTGCATCTGAGAAGAAAATTCTTCACTGAAAGGATTCTCAGTCACTGGAACCAGCTCCCCAGGGAGGTGCTTGAACCCCGTTCCTGGAGGTGTCTAAAAGAGGATGCAGGATCACAGAATCACAGGATCACAGAATGATGAGTGTTAGAAGGGACCTCTGAAGATCAAGTCCAACCCCTCTGACAGAGCAAGATCACCTAATGCTTAGGCACACGTCCAGGCTGGCCTTGAAAGTCTTTGGAGATGAAGACTCCACCACCTCTCTGGGCAGCCTGGTCCAGTGCTCTGCCACCTCAAAGTAAAAAAAAAAAAAAAAAAATCTTCTTCATGTTTAGATGGAACTTCCTATGCCCATTACCTTTTGTCCTGTCACTGAGGACCAGTGAGAAGAATGTGGCCCCATCTTTCTGATACCCATCCCTTACACATTTATAAGCACTAATAAAATTCTACCACCCCCCCCCTTAGCCTCCTCTTCTCCAATCTAAACAGCCCCAGCTCACTTAGCTTTTCTTCCTAAGAGAGATGTTCCAGTCCCCTCAGCATCTTTGTAGCCCTTTGCTGTAGCCTCTCCAGCAAGTCCCTGTCCTTCTTCAACCAGCAAGCCCAGAACTGGAAAGAGTATTCGAGATGTGAGCTCACCAGGGCAGAGCAGAGAGGAAGAACCTCCCTCAACTTGCTTAGCACACGTTTCATGATGCACCTCAGGACACGATTGGCCTTCTTGGTCACAAGGACACATTGTGGGATCATGCTCAGCCTGATGCCTACCAGGACTAACAGGTCCTTTTTCCCAGAGCTGCTCTCCAACAGATCAGCCCCCAACATGTGCTGATCCATGGAACTGTTCTTCCCTGGATGCAGGATTTTTCAGTTTCCTTTGCTGAATTTCATTGAGTTTCTCTCCAGCCTCTCTAAGTCACACTGGGTGGCTGCACAGCCTGCTGCTGTGTCAGCCACTCCTCCCAATTTCCTGTCATTAGCAAACTGGCTAAGGGTGCACCCTGTCCCTTCAAAAACTGTGCATGTCTCTACTCTGAAGGGGATGAGACCTTTTTTAATTCCTACAGCATGCTATGTCCTTCCAAAGCTGTTTCTGAGCACCGCAGAAAGAGAATCCCTGAGCAGGTGTGGGCTGGGTGGGTGAGAAACAGCCTTTGCCTTCACTGAAGAGGCAGGCTGGAGTAGATGATGTGATGGCATGGGATGTTCCTATAATAACATCCTTGGTGATTTTTATACTTCTAAAACTTTCATGGTGAAACCACATTATTCTAACACACCAACATCTAAATTTAACATTTTGTGGGGGCTCAGAGGGATGCTGCAGTCTTTCACATCCTGGCTTTGCTACCCCTGCTTGCCTGTGCTGAACAAGAGGGAGGCATTTTTCAGCTCTTTAAAGGTCCCAGAGGCGAGTGTGTTCATTCTTTAAGGGATGTTGACTTAAAGCATCCCTTTATCCTCAGCTGTTGCTCACTTTTAACCACAAATTTTGCTGTGACTGAGTACTTCTTTACTAATTTCTCACAGTAATCTATGTATGCAAAACAATTTTCTATCTGAAGGCAGTTAAAAGGCAAGCAGTCCTAAATTACAACACCATGGAAGTAAGTTCTGAGGTGGAATGGTGCCTGCTGTACATTCTGCTATGAGTATTTTCTTCCAGAAACACTAATGGGGATTGTAAACTTGCCTCTTGAGTTCTGCTTGGTGACACTAAAAGATGGTGATACATTTTAGAACATCAGTGGTGCAGAGGGAGCAGCTCTCTCAAAGCTCTTTGAAGTTTACTGGAGCTTACCTTACTCATCAATAACTAACTCATCAATAACTAAATCATCATAATATGGCTGGTGAAAGGCTGGAAGGCAGCCCTGAGGAAAAAGACCTGGGGGTCTGGGTTGATGAAAAGTTCAACATGAGCCTGCAGTGTGCACATGCAGCCCAAACAGCAACCAAGTCCTGGGCTGCATCAAGAGCAGTGTGGTCAGCAGGGCAAGGGAGAGGATTCTGCCCCTTTACTCTGCTCTCGTCAGACCCCACCTGGAGTACTGTGTGCAGTTCTGGAACCCTCAGCACAGGAAGGACATGGAAGTGTTGGAGCGGGTCCAGAGGAGGGCCACAAAGATGATCAGAGGGCTGAAGCAACTCTGCTATGAGGACAGGCTGAGAGAGTTGGGGCTCTGCCGCCTGGAGAAGAGAAGGCTTCCAGGAGACCTTATAGTAGCCTTCCAGTATCTGAAGGGGGTCTACAGGAAGGCTGGGGAGGGACTATTTACAAGGTCTTACAATGACAGGACAAGGGGCAATTAGTTTAAACTGGCAGAGGGAAGATTTAGACTGGATGTTAGGAGGAAGTTCCTTACAGTGAGGGTGGTGAGGCACTGGCACAGGTTGCCCAGGGAGGTTGTGGCTGCTCCCTCCCTGGAGATGTTCAAGGCCAAGTTGGAGGAGGCCTTGAGTAACCTGTACTAGTGGGAGGTGTCCCTGCCTATGGCAGGGGGTTGGAACTAGATGATCCTTGAAGTCCCTTCCAACCTTACCATTCTATGATTCTATGATTCTAAAGGGTAGGGGGCAAGAGGGTGGAGCCAGACACTTTTCAGTGGTGCCCAGCAACAAGACAAGGGGCAGTGGGCACAAACGAATCCTGGAAGTTCCACCTGAACATGAAGAGAAAATTCTTTGCCATGAGGGTGCCAGAGCCCTAGAGCAGGCTCTCTAGAGTGGTTGTGGTCTCTGTAGAGATTCCAAGCCCACTCGAACATTGTGATCCTAGCCACCCTGCTGGTGGTGACCCTGCTTTAGCAAGGGGATCAGACTGGATGATCTCCCAGAGGTCCCTTCCAACCCCCACCATGCTGAGAGTCTGAGGTTCTTTACTAATACTGTGGTTATGACCATTCTTTCAGTGTCTGTGACTCATTTTAGCTCAGAGCCGCAGAGCTAATGAGCATCCATCTCCCTGGCACAAAATTCTTGAATGTTACTGTGTCAAATCTTACTCCAATCAAATAATAAGATGCACAGTTAAGGACTTATGGCAATCCCTAAGTGTCCCCAGCTCTTTGATCAGAAAGTATAATTTAATTTGAAAACACATGACTGTGCTGATGTCTGGGTAAACTAGTCTAGATTTCAGCAATGTGTGGGGGCCAGATGCAGAGTTTGGCTGCTGTCTCCACTCTCAACTCTCCTTTTAAAATTCTTGAAGTGCTGGAAATATGGGCAGAGGGTGGTTTGGTTTCATTTATTTGTTTTAAACTGAAGACGGCAGTCACCTTACCTCTGATCATGGGACTCAATCAAACCATTGCCTGCTCTATAAGGTAGGACAAGAAAAGCTTTGGGGGGAAAAAAGAAAATGACAAAAATGTTTCCTCCTCCAAAACAATGACATTTTGAAAAGGAAATGTGAGGAATTAGGTGCTCCTGTAAGCTGAAACCTTGGAGCCTCTCTGATGTGGTCGCTTGGTGTTGCAGACCCTCTGTCCAGCTCACTGCACCTCAGGATGTGTCAGGAGTATCTGACAGCTGGCTCAAGGAAACCTCTACACATACCCACAGCTGCCCTGCCACAGTGCCAGCCCCACAGCCCTGTGCCTCCCATGCCAAACCACAGGGCAGGGGCAGGAAGGGTGAAGCTGTCTTATTCCTGCTTACTTACACATCTGCTTAGTTTGGCTTCCAGTCTCCAGGAGTCAACCATGTTCTGCCCAGATGACAGATCGTGTACTGGCAAGTGGCACCAGGCTTTCTGAGGAACACTAGCGTTCAGGGTCTGTCTTCACTGTAACAATTAGTGATGCAGAGAACAGCACCAGTTCTCTGGAGCATCCCTGTCTAAGGAATTTTGGGGAAGACAGTTTGTACAGCTACCTGAAGGGAGGCTAGAGTGAGGAGAGGCCCAACCTCTTCTTGATCACAAGCGACAGTACCAGAGGAAACAGTTCCAAGCTGTGCCAGGGGAAGTTTAGGCTGGATATTAGGAGAGAGAACCCAAGGCATGTTCTGATGGACTAATAAATCATCATCAGGAGTATTTTACTGCTGCAATAATGCTTACATGAGATGCCATTATACAACTATATTTCCATCATGGATTGGACTAACAGAACACCTACAGCTCCCTATGGTCATATATTGCTCCAGTACCTTGATAATTTGCAATAAACAGTGAATTATCTTCAATGCAACATGGCAAATGTGCAGCTGGGGTAAAACATCATCACTTTGTTGGGAAATATTTTCACCCTGACCCAGGAATCTATCTCTGCAGATACACTTTTGGCAATGCTCACTTCTCTGGTAGCACAGCTGACTTTTATTGTTGGCCAGAATGACTTATGGTGATGAAGAGATAAAGCAATTGTGGTGTCTCAAGAATTCATTCTCATGTTTTCACTGAATTTTGAATCATCTTTTTTTTTTTTTTTTAATGTTATCATCCTTTAATTTTTTTTTAATCATTAGTTAGGTTTCCCAGTGATCTGAGTGAAGGGATTGACTGCACCCTCAGTAAATTTGCAGATGACACCAAGCTGGGTAGCTGTGGCAACCTGCTAGAGGGTAGGGAAACTTTACAATGGGTGTGGACAGGTTAGACTCGTGGGCCAAGGTTAATTGCATGGAGTTCAACAAGGCCTAGTGCCAGGTCTTCCACCCAGGTCAGAAACACCCAGGTGTTTCTTTTTTCTTTTCTCTGACATTAAAGACTGAAGATTCCTCTTTAACTTGCTTTAAATGAGGAGGAATGGGGGA
>VWZE01002409.1:31260-54745 GCA_013396675.1 Eubucco bourcierii
GGGGGGGAAATTATATAATGAATGTTATAACAGAAACAGCTATGAGCTGCCATAACAGCACTTATAAATCAAATCACTGCACATCAATGACTTTAGAACTAACCTACATCAGGAATAATGCACAAGTAAAACCATTTTGGAGTAGCTGTGTATTTTTCCTAAGCCGTGGATGACAATACAAAAATGGGGATGATTTGTTTTAAAATTGCAGAGAAGAATTATTTTCTTTTATTTGTTTATGACTGGATGGATTTTGCATGTTCCCTTGTTTTCCTCTGGCTTTTTGGAAGTAATGAGTGAGCCAAGACCCTCTGAAATTTGAGGACTCTTTTTTACTGAAAATATTGATAATTACAGGACTTAGCCTCTTAGACAGACAGACAGAAATTTCACCTGTAGAAACTGATGACATCCTTGTAGGTAAACTCAAGAGCAGTAGGTGAGATGTTTGGACCAAGAGCAGAGTTGGTAAGTGGCCCAACAGCAGTGTACAGAGAGTGGTGATCAGTGGTGCAGAGTCCAGTCGGAAGCCTGTGGCCAGTGGTGCTCCCCAGGGATCAGTACTGGGTCCAGTTTGTCCAGTATCTCCATCAATGACCTGGATGAGGGCATTGAGTGCACCCCAGCAAGTCCACTGATGATACCAAACTGGGGCTGTGGCTAACACCCTGCCAGGCTGTGCTGCCTTCCAATGAGGTCTGAAAAGGCTGGAGAGATGGGCGAAGGAGAACCTCCTAAGGTGCAATAAGGACAAGTGTAGAGTCCTGCATCTGGGGAGGGATAACATCAGCCCCCAGTACTGACTAGGGGTCTTCCTGTTGGAAAGCTGCTCCGTGAAGAAAGACCTTGGATTCCTGGTGGACAACAATGTGCCCTTGTGGCCAGAGGGAAAATAGCATCTTGGAGTACATCAAGACAAGTGTGGCCAGCAGGTCAAGGGAAGTCCTTCTCTCCCTCTACCTGACCTGGTGAGAACACAACTAGGGTACTGTGTCCAGTGTTGGGTTCCCCAAGTCTAGAGACACTGGGATCTGCTAGAGACAGTCCAACTGAGAGCTACGAGGATGATTTGGGCACTTGAACCTCTCTCCTATGAAGAAACTGAAAGACCTGGGGCTGCTTAGTCTGCAGAAGACTGAGAGGGGGTCTTATCACCACCTATATATATCTGAGGGCTGGATGTCAAGACGAAGGTGCCAGGCTCTTTTTGGTGGTGCCCAGTGATAGGACAAGGAACAATGGGTACAGGCTAGAACACAGGAGGTTCCAGATCAACATGAGGAGACATTTTATTAATGTGAAGGTGATTGAGCACTGGAACAAGCTGCCCAGAGGGGCTGTGGGATCTCCTCAGGAAACTTTCCAAACCTATCTGGATCTGTTCCTGTGTGGGCTGCCCTAGGTGATCCTGATTTGGCAGGGGGGGTTGGACTCGGTGATCTTTGGAGATCCATTCCAGCCCCTGACATTCTGTGATTCTTTGACTCTGTGAAGGAAGAAAGGGATTCGTGACAATCTAGAATCAACTGCTCTTTCACACTGCCCAAAGAAGAGATTTCTTCCTTGCTGAATAATTCTTTCACTCCTTGAGCAAGAAAGCCATATGATTCATGTTCCAGCTACAGAATATCTTTTTTAAATGCAATATTCATTGATTGAAGAGGGTTAGGTTGGAAGATTCACTCATGAGAAGCCAAACAGTTACTACCACCCCTTGACTGTCTGTCAAAATATGGGCCAAAGTTCTTGGCTAAATTTTCCTCATTGTGACTTTCAGTCACCAGCTCTTGTAAGGTCTTTCCCTGCTTGTATAAACACCTTTCTGCTCTTCCTGACCGTAGAGGGATCTCAGGTCAGGCAAGATCTGCTATGCACAGCTGAGCCATGCTTTCTGTGAAGCACCAACCTGCCTCCCTGGGGAGCAGGGAAGGAGGGAAGACCATGGGCTGCACCAAAAGCAGTGTGATCAATGGGTCAAGGGAGGTGATTCTCCTTCTGTGCTGCACCCTGGTGAGACCCCACATGGAATCCTGTGTCCATCTCTGGAGTCCCCAAAACAAGAAGGGCATGGAACTGTTAAAACAGGTCCACAGGAGACCATGAAGATGGTCAGAGGGCTGGAGAACCTCTGCTATGGGGACAAGCTGAGAGAGTTGAGGTTATTCAGCCTGGAGAAGGCTCTGGAAGACCTTCTAGCAGCCTTCTAGTATTTGAAGTGAGCCGCAAGATAGTCAGAGAGCAAGAGCGTCACGGAAACTAACCCTCGGGAAGCAAGGACTGGTATTTAACCACAGAGCATCAAGCAGCTCATCACTCTGCCCAGGTTTCTATTACCTGTAGAAAGAAAGAGGTTTCTCCCTGCCATTAGTGGATGATAGTTTGTCCCTTCAGATTCCTTATTCTAAGAATATTATAAAGGTATTTGCTAAATCACAATAGTCTGAACTGGTAACAGCATGCAGTCGGTGTATGCACATACGTTTTAGTATAGACACTATTGATAGTAGTGTGACCAGCAGGACCAGAGAAGGGATTATGCCCCTCTACTCAGCACTGGCCAGGCCACACCTTGGGTCCTGGGTTGAGTTTTTCAGGCCCTCACAACAAGGAAGACACTGAGGTGCTGGAAGAGGTCCAGAGAAGGTCTGGCGAGGTGCAGCCAAGGGAACTGAGGTTGTTTAGTCAGGAGAAAAGGAGGGTGAGGGGAGACCTCATTGAACTCTACAGCTCCTTGAAAGCAGATTGGAGCTAGGTGTGCGCTGGTCTTTCCCCACTAGTTACAAGTGATAGGAGGAGCGAAAATGGCCTCAAGTTACACCAGGGGAGCTTTATATAGGCTATGAGAAGAAACTTCTTGACTGAAAGGGTTCTCAAAGACTGGCACAGGCTTCCCAGGGAGGAGGTTGAATCCCCATCCCTGGAGGTGTTTCAAAGCTGTAGAGATGTGGTTCTGAAGGACATGGTTTAGCAGCAGTCTTGGTAAAGGTGGATAATGGTTGGGCTCGATGACTTTAAAGGTCTTTTCCAACAGAAACAATTCTATGATTCTATGCTTTTAAAATCTTTGGATCCTATTCTCTTCTGTCATATATCCTGGCAAGCAATAATTACATGGAACTCTGAAAAAGTAAGCTAATCATAATTATTGTGCAAACAGAACACAGGCATTATAAGTGTCATGTTGGGTCTGTATCAATGTTATATTTAATTAAGCAGAAGATTGTCCAGTAAAATGGTCTCTTGTTTGCTCTAATAACCAACTGAAATGAAATTCACCAATCCTAACAAGTGTTCACAGGAGAAAGGAACTCAACTTCCACACTTTTAGGGTTGCTTTAGGAAGGGATCACCACAGCAAATTTAGGGCCTTAGCCAGCCAGATGAATGTGCATTCAAAATCCAGTCCTGGAAATCTCAGCCATGATCTGTATTTGCTCCAAATCCCTCCGTACTGTGTCCAAAACCCCCACAAGTTAAAAAAGATCCATGCCGCTGGACATGGACATGGATACTGAACACAGATCCCTCACAATTTACTGTTGTTATTGCCCTTCTTGTGTGCATTTTGCCTCTACATGGAGAGTGACTCGCAGTCACCATTTGTAGATCTCTTTCCACTGTCTCCTGGAAAGGGGCAGAGTCTGCTGTTGCCCCAGCAGTCTACAGTTCTTCCATGCATTCATGGAAGGATTCCTGAAATGTGGCTCTGTTCCTGTTCATGTAACACTTTGAAGGACACTACAGGAAAGTTTAAGGTAAGAAACAGTATTTTTTTTTTAATCAAAATGTTTTTTAGAGCAGTATTTAGATAGCTCTTACCTAACATTTGCCTAAATATCACTGAGAAAATTAAATAATGCAATTCCTATCATCAGAACCAGTAATAGTCATATTTATTTATCTGACCATTTTCCACAGTTCCCCTTTGGCTCAATTTTAAAAAAAAAAAAAAATCCCCTCAAATATTTTACCCCATTAAGAATGAAGAAGCAACCTTTAACTAGGCATACAAAATGCCAAAACCACCCTTTAAACAATCAAGAACAGTCCAAATCTGGTACTATTCCACCCTGCATATTTCAAAGGCATTAAATTAAACATTTGAAGCAAACTTTGCCACAAGTTCCAGATACTGACAGTGAGGATAAGAGAATTTTTTTTAAAAAGCTTTTTTATTCTAACACAACAGGAAACCTCAAAATTCTCCTATGTTACTGGAAATCCCTTTAGTCTAGATACATTAAAATTCCCATTTTCATGGCACACAGGAGACCAGATCATTGTAGAGTAGAGTTAATGGTTGGATTTGATGATCCCAAGGGTCTTTTCCAATCTGAATTAATCATTTTGTGATTCTGGGATCTGCTGAGGGGCAATGAATCACCAAAGCAGTAATGAAATTATTTATGAAGTGTATTTTCAGATGGTTTTTAGTGTGTTGTAAACTTTCTTCCATGCAATCCTCTCATCCTACTTATACAATCTGACTGTAGTTTATATATTTTAATTCATGTTATTTAGGGGGAAAAAAAATTGAAAAGGGAAAAAAAGCTCTCTTTTAGCTAAATCCCTATTTGAAATTAGCAGGTTCCTGCCTGATCTGACAAGTAGGACTCAGCTATGTACCTTTAGATACCAACCAGAACCCATGGCACTGCAAAGAAGCTCAGCTTTATGTACATGTTTAAACTCAATATCCATTCTGAAGCAGGTGGTTAAGCATCATGATCTGGACTAAAGACTGTAAACTAAGTATCAAAGAGACAGCCTAAGGACATAATCTGGGAGTCCAGAGAGCAGCCAGGAGGTGTAAAAGAAACCAGTGTGAAAATCAGTCACAGATTGTGACTAAGGAGAAGTTCTGAGTATCCACTGGAACAAAAAATCTAAGTGTTACAGAATAAGACCACAGCAGAGTGAAAAGAGGGTCCCTGAACTAGCACCCTGTGACCCAGGCACATTCCCACCGTGCTGGAACAATACACTGACCTTGTCCACAATGCAGATCTGCTTCTTGCTTTGCCCATCAAGAATTTCCACTTCAAAGTAAATGGTCTTTGAATGTTTGAGGGCTGGTGATGCCTTGGACTTGCCAGCAGAGAGCACAAGCTGAGAGAAGTTGAAAAAAGAGCGTGAGTCATTGTGGGATGTGGAGGAAGCTCGTCGGTGAGCTTCAAGCTCACTCTTCTGTCCTGGAGAGCTGGGTTTCTGCCTCCTGTCCATGGTGTGACCCAGCTGCCGTCATCTCCACGGGGGACGGTGGCAGGGGAAAGTCTTTCCTCCCTTTGTCAGTTAAATACAACCACAGACTGATGAAACAGGAAAGGTCAAGTGGCATTCCATTTTCAGAGCACTGTCTTATTTAGCAGGACTGAAAACAATGGCTCTGTAATCCAAGGCTATATTTAACCTGCTGCTGTGATCTGCTCTGTCGCTCCTGCTGCTTTTCACCCTCACCACCCTTTTTACTGAAACCAGTATTTGTAACAACACATCTACAGATTCCCTGCTACAAGAAGGCAGACCCTAAAATTCCACAGTCCTAAAGGAATCAGCATTGAATGCAGCAAATTCCACTGCTTTCTGCTAAGACAAACGTTTAAAAGTGTCCATGCAGACACATACAGAACCACAGAATTATTTCAGTTGGAAAAGACCTTTAAGATCACTGAGTTCAACCATTCTCTAAGTCTACCAAGTCTGGTGCTAACACAGCCCTCTGCCTCTTTGAAACACCTCCAGGGATGGGGATTCAGCCACCTCCCCAGGGAGTCTATTCATGTCTTTGAGAACCGAGTGCTGGGCTGCATCAAGAGCAGTGTGGCCAGCAGGGCAAGGGAAGGGATTCTGCCACTTTACTCTGCTCTCGTCAGACCCCACCTGGAGTACTGTGTGCAGTTCTGGAGCCCTCAGCACACGAAGGGCATGGAAGTGTTGGAGCAGGTCCAGAGGAGAGCCACGAAGATGCTCAGAGGGCTGCAGCAGCTCTGCTATGAGGACAGACTGAGAGAGTTGGGGCTCTTCAGCCTGGAGAAGAGAAGGCTTCGAGGGGACCTGATAGTAGCCTTCCAGTATCTGAAGGGGGTCTACAGGAAGGCTGGGGAGGGACTATTGACAAGGTCTTGCAATGACAGGACAAGGGGCANAGAGTTTTCTTCCAATATCCAGTCTAAGGTGTACAGGTGTGGTTGCATGCACCCTTACTACATAGCTACAAAGTCACCTCAGATGCCATCTCTTCTGGAAACAGTTACTAACAAAAATGCCAGGACTTCATCAGCAACAGTTAAAGTTTGCTTGCAAATAAAGAGAGGATCTGGTACCTCCTGGTGTCTAGTACTAAGGACTTCATTCAGTGGGGTATAAAGCTTGGAGCTCTGCCAGTGAAAGTCAAGTGATGTAAAGGGAATTACAATGACAAAGGCACTAATTCAGGACTTGCTTCATTTCACTATTTTCTTACCCTTTCCTGACAATCAGTTTCCACAATGCAAATCTGATGCAAAACCAAAGTAGCCTCGATTGTAAAAATAAGGTTTACTTAAAGCAAGATTTTTTTCTCTAAAAATGATTCCTAGAGTTGTTTTTTTTTAACTCCATTTATCCTAATTTTTTTTTTTTTGATAGGATTTAATAGAACTAGCAGCACTTTTCCATTCTTAAGAGTCTCCCTAAATTTCCATGGGCTGCCAAGGATTACACTGCTAGGTGGGCACCCCAAATTCCTGCAGACAGCTCTTCCCAGTGGAGAAACAAAGTTCTAAATACATTTTCACATGGTTAAAACCCTGAGGAAACTACAATCACTGTTACAAAAATTATATAGGCTTGTTACACTCAGGAAATTTAATTAAGTAAAAAAAAAAAAACCTTCCTCAAGATAAAAGTGGGCACACAAGTGAGCCTGCAACTAACACCTGCTCTGGGAAGCAGGGTGGGAACAGAAGAACTCTCTTTTCTTTGATGATGCTGTAACCTACAGAAAGGTAACTGGTAGCCTTACCTAGCATCACATGACAAGGAGATCTGTGAAATAACAGAAACTAATTAATAAGTGATTGCAGGAATTTCAAATGAGAGTGAGAGGGACCCCCAAAGGAAGGCAATTTCCAAAGCAAAGGTTCATTTCTGGCAATATTCACAGATAAGTTCATCTTCACATGCATGAGTGATCTAGTTGCTGCTGATGGAATAACCCATGCCACATCAAGTTGTTCAAGTGCTCGAGTTCTAAAGAATCATTCCTCTATTCACGAAACTTTTACTGCTTATAGACATGTGGAAAAGACATAGAAGGAAACAACAAATGAGCAGGAGCTGGACTCATGAACATGTCTGAGCTCAGTGGTACCAGAACTGGGCATTTGAAGTGACAAAATACTTGCAATACCAAAAGCTAGCCAAGTTTATGTATGGTTCTTTAGCCAGCTGTTCTGACTAGAGAGGCCAACCCCAACTCATAACTAAGATGCTTTATGTCTACACTACACAACAAACTTCTGTGTTGCTGAGGTCTGGCAGAAAAGTCCCTGTTACCTGGTGCAGTGATGCAACCTCTGAACGCCTTCAGTGACTTTGTTAGTGGAAAGCCCTGACTGTGGGAATCTAGTCTTGGTGACCTTGGTCACATCTGGGCTCTACTGAAACCAGTGTATTGCCATTGATGGGAAAAAAGTCAGCACAGAAAGAAAGAAAATTGAGCAAGTGTGAAGGTTTGGGAGTTCCCCCACGCCCCCCACACTTTTGAAAAATAACCCAGACTAGCACTCAGTCGGCTGGAAGTTAAATGATCAAGCTCTATTTACAGCTTTGCACAGTGTACAGCAGAGATATACACTATAGACAGAATATTTACAGAAATATACAAGTAAAAGGTAATACAGCAACACAACTCCCCTCCCAGAAATCAGAGACCCCAGGAGGGGCTCCCAACCACCCTTCCACCTCCTCCCCACCCCTGTACCTCTCCCCAAGGTTTGCCTTATGTGCAAGGTAAATTAGGAGGATCAGCCAGGAGGGTTAGAAGAAAAGTGGTTAGTGAGGATTAATCAGCAGAGGAGCCAGAGCCCAGAAGCTGCTAGATCCCACCAGCAGCTGCTGTCCCAGCAAGCGACAGAGAGAGACTGACTTATCAATTGTTTTGGTTAGTGTTCCCAAACAATTCTCCAGCAAGCGTATGAGTGAAGTAGACATCATGATGTTTTCCTTTCACAGCCTATAGTGTAATTTTCTCCATTAAAATATTCTAATTAGCCTCAAACCAGCACAGCAAGGTTACATGGTGATGATTACATCGTGATCAAAGAAGTACCCCTATGGCCAACTGGGGTCACAAGATGTGCAAGAAGCCACCACCTTGGTGGAGTCAATACAGCAAGCAGCTGTAGGTGGCTGTAGGTGGCCAAGAAGGCCAATGGCATCCTGGTCTGCATCAGGAATAGTGTGGCCAGCAGGAGCAGGGAGGTCTTTCTCCCCCTGTATTCTGCACTGCTTAGGCTGTACCTTGAGTACTGTGTCCAGTTCTGGGCCCCTCAATTTAAGAAGGACATTGAGGTGCTTGATCATGTCCAGAGAAGGGCAACGAGGCTGGTGAGAGGCCACAAGCACAAGCCCTATGAAGAGAGGCTGAGGGAGCTGGGATTGTTTAGCCTGGAGAAGAGGAGGCTGAGGGGAGACCTTCTTGCTGTCTACAACTACCTGAAGGGTGGTTGTAGCCAGGAGGAGGTTGCTTTCTTCTCTCAGGCAAGCAGCACCAGAACAAGAAGACACAGTCTCAAGCTGCACCAGGGGAAGTTTAGGCTGGAGGTGAGGAGAAAGTTCTTGACTGAGAGAGTCATTGGCTACTGGAATGGGCTGCCCAGGGAGGTGGTGGAGTCACCGCCCCTGGATGTGTTCAAGGCAGGTTTGGACGTGGCACTTGGTACCATGGTCTAGTCTTGAGGGCTGTGGTAATGGGTTGGCCTTGATGATCTTTGAGGTCTCTTCCAACCTTGGTGATACTGTGATATACTGGTCAGAAGATGGAGAGTGACAAATTATTAGCCAACCATAAGGGGCTTGCTATAAACAGTAAGGTAAAGACCAAAGCTTATTTAGGCAGACTACTATAAGCAAACTTTATAAACTACTGCAGAAGAAATGAGACAAAGTGACACAACATCCCCTTTTTAGCATTCAGTGAGCTCTAATACAATATATTAATAAATATTCTCAGTTCAGTTCACTTCAAAAGCAATAAAGAATAATGTTGAATGTCAACAAGAACCAGTGCTGGGTCCTGCACTTAGGTCACAACAGCCCCACGAATGCTCCAGGCATGGGGTAAGTGGCTTGTAAGCTGCACAGCAGAGAAAGACCTGGTGATGCTGATCAGCAGCTGGCTGAAGATGAGCCAGTGGTGCACTCAGGCAGCCAAGACCAAGAGCATCCTGACCTGGATAAGGAATAGTGTGACCAGCACAAGAATAGAAGTGATTGTTCTCCTGTACTCAGCACTGCTGAGGGCCACACATTGAGCCCTGTTCAGTGTCGGGACCTTCACTCCAAGAAAGACATTGAGGTTCTGCAGAGTATCCAGACAAGGGCAGTGAAGCTGCTGAAGGGGCTAGAGAACAGATATGGTGAGGAGCAGCTGACAGAACTGGGGGCATTTAGTGTTTAGTATGGAGAAAAGGAGGCTGAGGGGTGACTCCTTGCTGTCTTCAACAATCTGGATATTGGAGCCAGGTGGAGGTTGGTCTCTTCTCCCTAGTAACAAGTGATAGGAGGAGAGGAAATGGCCTCAAGTTGCACCAGAGGAGGTTTAGGCTGGATATGAGGAGAAACCTCCTGACTGAAAGGGTCCTCAAAGACTGGAAGAGGCTCCCCAGGCAGATGTTTGAATCCCCATCCCTGGAGGTGTTTCAGAGAGGCAGAGATGTGCCGCTGAGGGCTATGGTTTAGCACCAGACTTGGTGGAGTTAGATGATGGTTGGACCAGATGAACATAAAGGTCATTTCCAGATGAAATAATTCAGTGATTCTATGATTCTCTGATCATGGCTAACTCCTGTGTGTATAAGTGTTGCATTCATTACTGTGGGCGTATTTATAATGTTATTTACAATTACAACAACTGAGCTGCTGCTTCTGGGAAGAAAAAAAAAAAAACAACAAATAACACAACTTTTGATTTACTGCATACATTTAAATGGTCAGAATTTTATTAGTGACCAATGAACACTTGAAAATCTGAACCAGCTCCAGGAAAATGCTCGTTAAAATCTATTTTCAATTTTTTCAATCTGAAGTAATCATCTGCAATGTCAATATTTTGATATACAACAATCTTTACAGAGCTAAATATTTTCTTGACATAAACTAGCAGGACTTCCCTGAAGGTGACAGGCTCTTTCCTCACTGTTAAATTATGGGTCTGGCATCAGATTTCAGCACCATGTCCACGGCAAACACATTGGATTAAAGGTGGGTGAAAGCTACTGTACCAAAAATAAACAGGGATGGAATTGCCACTGATAACCTAAACTCTAAAAGGGAGGTGTATGAATGCAGTAGAGAGTTTGCCATCAGTGTGACAAGTGCTGCACTTGCTTTAAAGTCGTCAGCAGCTTTGGATGTTGGGGTTTGCTGTGAGGTGATTCAGCCCATTCAATGTAGAAGTGCACACAGAAACACGAACTGCTAAACAGAAGGCACATGCTCCCTTTCAGTGCCTCACCTCAGCCCCCAGCCCTGGACACAGGGAATCCTAGCACATGGGGACAAGCTGTCAGTCCTATGGTAAGATTTGTTGATTCACCCTCCATGGGTACGAGCTGCTGTTCCCAGAGCTGTGACAGGGCTAGTAGCCAGCAGCCACTGAGTCTTTGACCTCGTCTTCATTCTGCAACTCTGAGACGAGTCAAAGAGCACTCAGCAAGGACTAAATCATCTGTGACAGCTTTCAGCTCACACTGAATTTCCTGCCATATAAGGGGCTGATACTTTTGAGGAAGGCCACAAGAATGGGCATAAATCTCCTCACACTGTGTCTCTCCTCCCCTCAGCTGGCGTTTGGCTTACACAAACTGTTTTGCAGACAGGCAAGCCTTTTGCTAGGCCAGCCTTCTGAAAGGCACTTCTTCCAGGGGCAGGGAATACCTGTCCCCAAAGCAGGCAGCAGGAACATCACTTCTGCTTAAACAAACTGCTGGTATATTCACAAGAAAAGCAGCACCCTTCTGTCATGGGCTTTTTGTATCCTTCTCATACAGTATCTTGAAACAAGCATCAGCCTCCACAGACCACCACAAAGCAGCTCTCAAATTGCAGGGCAGGGACTGATCTTTAGCTTTCCTCTGAGGTGTTAGGGAACTGCTGTTTTCCTGCTGTTCCCATTCCACAGGTCTTGTCTGCATGAGGCTGTCTTGCACTGCACAGGTTGCAGACAGCCTGGCACAAAGGGATTTCCCAAGATCCCAGCTGGGGCCTTCAAGCACTTCTGAAGTTCCTTTTCATCTTTGGTCGTGTTTTGTCCTCTGCCTTCCCCAGAGAATGGGCTGTCTTTCAGCCTGCTGAATGTCGACTGTTAAGTCAGCAGCAGAAGGTCATCTGTCAGTCCAGATGCTTGTCAGCAGCCCCTCACATGTCACATTTTTATCCCACGCACTTTGAATGCTTGATGGAAGGAGAGTTACTATTTTCCAATGGGATTTGTGATGCCACAAAATTGAGCAATGCCCCTAAGACACAAGCCTCCAGAGTACAAGATATGTGGGGCTCAGTACTGCAGGTCATGCAGCCTGAAGTAAAGCAGATTTCCAAGAACTGTTTTGATTGGAAAAGCCATTTAAGATCATTAAGTCCAACCATTATCTAATTCAACCATGGCCCTCAGCAGCACATCTCTGCCTCCTTGAAACACCTTAAGGGATGGGAATTCAACCACCTCTCTTTTTGCAGACTTGGAGTACCATTTGAGTCAAGAAGTTTTTTTCTCAGATCCAATCTAAACCTCCCCTGGTGCAACTTGAGGCTACTTCTTCTCATCCTATCACTTGTTCCTAGGGAACTCTGGCTCCCTCAGATGCAACTCTTAGGTCATGTGCTCCAGGCCCTTCACCAGCCTCATTGCCCTTCTCTGGACATGCTCCAGCACCTTAATGTCTTTCTTGTAGCAAGGGCAGCAAAACTGAACACAGTACTCAAGGTGTGGCCTCATCAGTGCTGAGTACAGGGCCATGATCACTTCCCCGCTCCTGCTGGCCACACTACTGCTGACTCACACTGGGGTCCTGTTTGCTTTCTTGGTTACCTGGGCACACTGCTGGCATATCTTCAGTCAGCTGTTGGCCAACACCCTCAGACCTATCTCTGCTGGGCAGCTTTCCAGCCACTCTGCCCCATGCCCAGAGCATTCATGGGACTGTTGTGACCCAGGTGTAGGACCCAGCACTTGACCTTGTTGAAGCTCATACAACTGACCTCAGCCCATCAATCCAGCCGGTGCAGGTTCCTCTGCATAGCATTCCAACCCTTAAGCAGATCAGTACTCCCTCCCATCTTAATGTCATCTGCAAACCTACTGAGGAAGCGCTCTGCCCCCTTGTCCGCATCACTGACAAAGACATTAAAGAGAACTGGCCCCAGTTCTGAGCTCTGGGGAACGTTACTCATGGCTGGCCACCAACTGGATTTAACTCCATTCAGCACCACTCTTTGGGGCCAGCCATCCAGTCAGTTTGGTGGACAAGAGCTCCCAAACCATGGGCAGACAGGAAGCTGCCATGTATTTCAGTGTGTCTCCCTTCTGTCATGCCACTTTGCAGTGTAAACAGAGAGGCCTGAGTGGATTAATGAAGGACAGGTGCTGATACCCAGTACTTTGCAGCAGTAAGCTCACTTTGTGTCCTCACTTAATTGCAGCTGAGGGTATGTATTACTGACAGCATTTTCTTTTAATCCCTGTCCAGGAACATAACCTGATGAAATAAAGGGTTGTCATTTCACAGGGCAAGATCGAGCAGCCACATTATCAGAAGTTAAGTAAGGATGATGAAAAGAAATAGAGGAGGGCAGAGCCTTGCTCACGACAGGCAGCAGCACAGGACTGGCAAATCTCTTGCTCTTACAACTGACATTAAATGCATCTTTCTGTTGTGCAGACTGCTGTGGGCAAGATGAAGTTGAAGCAACTTGCACTATTTTCCAGGAAAAAAAAATATCTGCAATCTGTGGTTTTCATTGAGGCCAAAGCACTCATTTGGGTGAAAAGATTTTGAGGTTCAGAATAATCTGATCTCTCATGTAACTTCTGGCCAGTAGGATCATAGAATGGTTTGGGTAAGAAAAGAACTCCAAAGGTCATCTAGTCCAATCCCCTCTGCAGTAAGCAGAGACATCCTAAGCTAGGTCAGGTCACCCAGAGCCATGTTGAGCCTGATCTTGAATATCTCCAAGGATGTGGCCTCAAGCACACCTCCCTGGGCAACCTTTGCCAGTGTTCCACTACTCTCACAGTTAAGAACTTGTTCCTAACATCCAGTTTAAATCTGCCCCTCTCTACTTGCAAACCATTGCTCTTCATCCTATCACTGCAGGCCTTTGTAAACAGTCCTGCAGCTTTATTGTAGACTCCCTTCAGGTACTGGAAGGCTGCTCTAAGGTCTCCCTGGAGCCTTCTCCTCTCCAGACTGAACAACCCCAGCTCCTTCAGCCTGTCCTCATAGCAGAGACATTCCAGCCCCTTGATCATTTTCATGCTCTTCCTCTGGACCCACTCCATCAGGTCCATGTCCTTCCTATATTGACGGCTCCAGAGCTGGACACAGTACTGCAGGTGAGGTCTCACCAGAGCAGAGTAAAGTGGCAGGATCACCCCTCTGGATCTCCTGGTCACACTGCTTTTGATGCAGCCCAGGATGCCATTGCCCTCCCAGGCTGCAAGCACACACTGACTGCTCATGTCCAGCTTCTCATCCATCAGCACCCCCAAGTCCTTTTCCACAGGGCTACTTTCTATCAACTCATCCCCCAGACTGTATGGATAGTAAGGATTATCCCAGTCCAGGTGCAGAACTCTGCATTTGCTACTGTTAAACTTCCTGAGGTTCACCTGGACCCACCTCTGCAGCTTGTCCAAGTCCCTCTGGATGACATCCTGTCCCTCTGGGGTGTAGATGGCATCACTCAGCTAGGTGTTATCTGCAAATTTGCAGATGGTGCACTCCATCCCACTGCCTACATCCTTGATAAAACCTTGAGAAACAACACAGGTCCCGGTATGGACCCCTGAGGGACACCGCTTGTCACTGCTCTCCATTTGGACTTCAAGCCACTGAGCACTACCCTCAAGATGTGACATCCAGCCAATTCCTTATCCACTGAACAGTCCACCCATCAAACTCAAAGCTCTCCAACTTGGTGAGCAGGATATTGTGAGGGACCATATCAAAGGCCTCACAGAATTCCAGATAGATGACATCCATGGATCATCCCTTGTCCTCTGACAAAAACCACACATTTGTGATATTTTTCTCTAAAAGCAGAATGATTTGGAGAACTCCTGAGCAAAGGAGGATTTTGTTTGTGTCATTAGAACTGCTGCTCAGTGACAGGTGATCTCAAGCTTAAAATATCTGGGAAAAGGTTTCCATGCAGGAAAGTGGCAAAACAAAGACAAGCATGCTCATCAGATTAAAACACTTTTTTTTTTTCCCCTAATTCTTTCTCCTGCTTAGACTCTCCTGCAGCTAAATCACCTGCCCCAAGAATATTGTCATTCTTCTTAATGACCCCAATGAAGAAGCCACCCTACCCCACTTTGGGCATTGTCCTCAATGAAGAAGATACCCTACCCCACTTTGGGTGTTGTCCTGGGCTAGTTAGTGCATTCTCTTTCATTTTGACCATTATGTATGTTTCAGAAGCAGAAAGAAGCTTCACCTGAGGTCAGATCATTTTTCTAATAGGGCTAAGACTTGGTCCAGCATGGGAACTGCTCAGCCAGGCAGCTCTGCCTGCAGCAGGTTGTGCTGGTTTGGGATAGATTTGATTTTCTCCCTGGGAACTTGTACGGTGCTGTGTTTTGGATTTAGGATGAGAATATTGATAACACACTGATGTTTGAGTTGTCACTAAGTAGTGTTTCTCCTAAGTAAAGGATTTTTCAGCTTCCCAAGCTCTTGGAGCAGGAAGGTGTAGAAGCAGCTGGAAGGGAGCACAGCTTAACTCTCCAGCAGATATTCCATGCCATAGAATATCATGCCCAGCATATAAATTGTGGGGGGTTAGCTGGGAGGGGACATCATTGGTTGGGTATCTGTCAGCAGGTGATGGGCAATTGCATTCTGCAATTGTGTCCTCTCTTGGGTTTTATTTCTCTTTTTGTTATATTCATCTCATCATCATTATTATTATCATCATCATTATTCTTATGCTTATATCTATACTTATGTTACTGTATTTTAGTTTATTATTGTTATTACATTGTTCTTATCTCAACCCACAAGTTTTTCTTTTGTCAATTCTTCTCCCAGTCCCACTGGGAAGACAGGAGGAGTGAACAAGCAGCTGTGTGGTGCTTAGTTGCTGTCTGGGGTTAAACCACAATACATGTTTGGGTGAAGATGTCACTGACTTGCTACCTCCCATTTAGCAGGCTCATGCACTCAGGATTGCCACCTTATTGAACCTGTCATTCTCACAGCACCTGGAGCCACCACATAGCCTGAAACAAAATCTGCCTTTTGCAGAATCAGAGAGTCATAAAACTGTTTCTGTTGGGAAAAGACCTTTAAGATCATCCAGTCAAACCACTCCCTAATTCTACCAAGGCTGGTGCTAAACTTTATCACTCGGCACCACATCTTTGCCTCTTTGAAATACCTCCAGGGTGGAGTTTTAGCCACCTCCCTGGTGAACCTGTTCCAGTCTTTGGGAACCCTTTCAGTCAAGAAGTTCCTTCTCAGATCTAACCTAAATCTCCCCCGATGCAACTTGAGGCTGTTTCCTCTACTCCTATGACTTGTTCTTAGGCAGAAGAGACTAACACCCACCTTGCTACAACCTCAACCTTTCTTCAGGAAATCCAGCCAGACTGGGAGGGTACTGAAGGAATCAGCAGTAGCAGTAGCTCAGTGGGAAGCCTGGTGGCACATCCAACTCTGCCCTGCTGAATAGTGAGAGCTGGCTTTCACTATCTGGTTGAGCACCTGGCTCTTTAACTCCTACCTACACATGACAAGGTTCCAGAAATCAAGCACAGTAAGATGTGCCTCCTGAGGACCTCCCTCTTCTTGGAGAACAACCAGGAGAACAGGCTTCAAAGGGCAAGAGACACCTACCTCCCCTACTGTAGCACTTAGGTGTCCCATGGTGTCATGCTCTACGCCACAATTTTGTACACTGAGGGGAAAGCAGAGCTGGCCTGTAGGGAAAGCAAGCTGCCCATAGACATGCAGCTGATGAATCTAAGTATAGTGCCAGGTCATCCAGCTACACACACAAGAGCGCAGCTCCTGTGAGCTCCAGGCCTGCTTCCACTTCCATTATTTACCCCCTGAAAAAAATTACAGACACAAACAACTGAGCATTTCATCTGCGTAGTGATACTGCACCACATAGTGACCAAGAATGAATTGAGAGCAGGGTTTTAAATTTGAGCTACAAGGCAAAAGGTCACTGTTAGCTCCAGAAATGCTTTTGTGGCTTCACATGAAACACTTCCATTCCTAGTGCAGAAATCATTTTCCACCTGGCTCTCTGTAGCTGGTACATCCCAATTTACTCCTGCTTTGTTTTATCACAACAATGTTGACACAGCAGCGCTTAAAAATGTGCTTCTACACAGCAAAGTTGGCAGGGAAGACTGCCTTAATTTGTGTGAAGTTTGCAGTGCACAGACTTCCCTTGTCTTGTGGCAACTCAGACAAGAGAGAGGCTTGCTGCTTGTATTAGTTAGTGTGTGACAGCTCAGTGGTAAGCAGTTTGGCTTCGAAGAGGAGGAAAGCCAGAGCAGACTGTTGCCAGAGCAGACTCCGAAACCTTGTCAGGAACTGATATGTAAGCTGGGGCTGCCAAAAGACAGCACTTGTTGCTTGACACATTAGGACAACAGCATGTCACTCAACACCTATGGAGTGTGAGTTAGAGTTTAACAGCTCCTAGTCAGGGATGAGTGTGACCAGCTTGCACACAATGTCAGAACAGCCACTGTGTGGTTGCATCCAACTGCCAGAATTATCTCTACTTTAAAAAAAAAAAAAAAAAAAAAAAAAAGCTGATGCCCTTGGTAGGCTTACAGCTGTCTGGGTAAGAGCATTCCTGTAACTTCCATAGCCACCCTGAGGGCAAGGTCATAAAGATAGATGTGACAAGGAGAGCCCTGACATTTACCAGTCTGGGAAGCAACACTGGAGCATATCTGCATCTTAACCTGTAACCTCAGGTAAGATAGCAGCATGCTTCACCAAAACTTCTTGTTTCAGAAAGCAGTTCAGTTTCACAGACAGCTCAAAAATGCTCTAAAATCAAGCACTTGGGTAGAAAGGATGTCCTCCCTCTACACTCAGTGGTAGGAAGTACTCTAAAAGGCTGAATATGCTGCCTCTTTATAAGAATGAAATAAAGGAAGATTCAGCATCACATCTGTGATCTTCCTGAGCTAGAAATTGATCAGTAGAACAGGAAAATACACAGTTGCCTAATGGCACTTGCTGCAGTTGTCAGTAGCTCCACAAGCTGATAGGATACAAAACTTGACCTTTTTTACAAATAGGGAAGCTCTCCAAGAAGCCTGCCTTAGCAGTTGTCCTATTCTGGGCTACAACAGATTCTGGTCAGTGCTATGACTCCCCACCTCAGTCCCTGCTCAGTCCCTTTCTGCAGCTCAGGGAATGTTCTCAGAGAGTGGCTGCTCCTAGCAGTGAGAACACTGATGGACAGAGTTAGTACCAAGGGTTGGGGTGCAGACCTAGGGCACTACTGCATCTTGTGTGCTGGGTGGGGCAGGGTGCAGAGTAAAAGGCTGCACCTGGAGAAAGAAGTGGACAGTTCAGGTCACCCTAAACTAATCAATCAGGGATCCCATCCCATGGATGTCATATTCAGCATACAGCTGAGGAGTCACAAGGATCAAGCTGCTGCTGCTTTGTTTTCAGTAGCTAGGATCCATGAAGGGCGCTGTCTGTTCTGCTTTCAATCCAAATCTGTGAGTTCCTAACTCTAGATGCTGTCTCCTCCTGAGTCCAGTCTGGGGCTTCTGCCACAGCATCAGTGGTGACAATCATAGAATCATAGAATCATAGAATGGTAAGGTTGGAAGGGACCTCAAGGATCATCTAGTTCCAACCCCCTGCCATAGGCAGGGACACCTCCCACTAGTACAGGTTACTCAAGGCCTCATCCAATCTGGCCTTGAGCCAGATGACCACTTGAGTAAGGATTTGGGTTCCATATTGGTTTGTATCTGTCTATACCTATTTTATTTTATTGCCATTGTTTCCATTAAAGCAGGTTTAGTATCTTTCCCAATCCATCAGTCTCTCTCTCTCTTATTCTCTTTGTCTTCCTTTTGGAAAGGGAAAGGAGCTGGTAGAGAGCCTCTGGCGCTTGGTTAGTGGCCAGCGTTATAGCCCTTGACACCTATGCTATCTTACAGCAGGCAACTGGAGAATGGCTGCATTTGAAAGGAACCCCTCCAATCACCCAAGCTGCCAGTCATCCTGTACAGCCTTAATGACTAATTGGTCCTGTGTCCTGCCTGCAAAGCAATGAGGTATAGCTTTGCTTTTCCTTTCCTGACCATCAGGCCCCTTTCCATATGGCAGGCACCTCAAGCTGTCAGCCATTTGGCAAACCGTGCTGTGCTGCAGATGTACTCAGACATAATCCTTGTGTAGCGCTCTGTCGTGCTGACTGGGAGGCACGAGTCGGCCAGGGCTCCTGGCTGTGCGCGCCTGACAGCCACGCTGCGCCTTCACCGCCTCTCTATCGTTCTACAGAGCTGCAGGCACCTGCGGTCAGCCCTGCCCTACGAAAGACCCTGCTCCAACTTAGAAACACAGAAACAAAGACTCAGACAATCATTTCCAATTGGAAAACACCTTCAAGGTCGTCAAGTCCAGCCATTATCTAATTCTACCAAGGCTGGTGCTAAACCATGGCCCTCAACCTCTCTGAAACACCTCCAGGGATGGAGATTCAACCACCTTCCTGTTCCCATCTTTGAGAACCCTTTCAGTCAAGAATTTTCTTCTCATATCTAACCTAAACCTCCCTTAGTACAACTTGCTTTCTGCTGCAACTTTCCTTTGTGAGCAAACCACGTATGAGCACCACAGATGCTGTATCTGAATCCATCCAGTTTAGCAGTCTTTGTGCCAGAGCTCTTGGCATTACTCTATCCACAAGAGGAACTGGCTGCGCCTGCCAGTTTCTTTGTAGATAAAGAACCTGCCTTGCTGTTGCTGCTGTCAATATAGAGGAATTCAAAGTTTCATTCTGTTGCCAAAAAAAAGCTGCTTTGGCATGCAAAAGCAAGAACGACCAAGAACAAACATGGTGGGGAAAAAAAAACCAACACACTACTAAAGAGATCCAATCGCTCTCTGCTGCAGTTTTTATCTGTGGGTTAGCTATTAGAGCACCCAGATGTAATGTGAACTGTTGGTGTGTACAGCTTTAGTAATGCCAGAACAGGCAGTTTCTCAGGAACATTTGTATTCACAGCTTTTCTTTTAATTCACAGCATTTAGAGCAAAGTAGACTGACCATAGGTGTTGGGGGGGTGTGACATGCTATCTACACAGAGGCAACCATGAACTCCACCTCAGAATACTTCTTTCAGAAAATAAATATGTGGCTCTTCATCCAGAATAAAAATACAGCTCTAATTAACTGGGGTGGAAAGTTTCTTCCAGAGAACATTTGCTTTCAGCTAGCTGTAGCACACAAGGATGAAAAAGAATGTCTGAACAGGAACATAACAACCCTCTATCTTGCTTTTGCAGAAGCAAAGGTAAGATCTTCTAAGGGCGAAAATAATTTCTGCTTGTGTGCAGAAATATGTGAACTACTGCAGCACACCTTGTTTAAAACACTCATAAACACAGAGAGAGGTCCTTTGAAGCAGAGCAGAGGCCCCAGGAACGCTACACAGACAGCCCAGCAGTGTCATAGCTGATGCTGGATTTATTGCTAGTGGGAGAACTGTGAACCTGTCAGATCAGGAGACAGGCTGAGCTCCTCAGGCCCATGCCTCAAGTTAGCACTGCTGAGATGCTGATAAAGAATTAGAAAGACATCTTCACCAGCAGCATCCTTAAAGGTTGTTTTAATAATGTTTGTATTGCTAAAGGGCAAGTGCTGAACTAGGAGTTAATGGTTTCCTACTTGATGCTCTTTGGACTTGGAGAGACCAGCTGTCCTAGTGCAAGGGCTCTACAGGGACAAAGACCCATCCCAGGGGATGGATCCGTGCACCCCAGGGTGCTGTAACATTGTTACTCTGTTCTGTTTTCTGGTATCACACTTATAGCCCAGTGCCTGGCTGATACGGCTCTTTCCCTTCTCCTCTCCTCCCCTCATACCTCTCTCCAGGAAGAGCAGTGTCCCTCCTTGTCTCATGGTCTGTGTGGGGCAGATGGCTCCTAGCTGGCAGGGAATTGTGAGCTGCATCATGCAGCCTGCTGAGGCCTTACAGGCCTAAGGCAGATGGTGGGGGGCGGGGGGCAGTTCTGGCCTACTCTCAGGCCTGCCAAGGGTGGCACAGGTGGAGGATTCTAGATAGATTTAGTCTGATAGCCTTGGCTTAGCTTGTGGATGTATTCATTCTACCTGACTGCCTTTTGCATATATGCACCAGCAAACAGAATCTGTCTTTAAACTTCCAACCAGTATGCAGTATTTTCATTCTTGGTCTCCAAAAGGAGTAAGAGTCACCTTTGTCGTCCAGTCCTGGGTAGCAAACAGCGACAGAAGCATTCTGGTACTGCAATTTCTCACATAGATATATGTTGCAATCTCTCTCTTGCAACATGCCACCTGAAAAAGGCAAAACCTGCAGCAGCAGGATATGCCTCATTTTCAATAGCTCCGTCAGCTTTGTCTCAAAGAAGCTGAAGTACAGTTTACATGTCTCCCCCCTGAAATGGAGCAACTGATGGAAACAATACAGGACAATATAAAAGTGCCAGGGAAGCATCTGTAACTACTTAAAAACAAGGGAACAAGCAGAACATCATTAGTAAGACTACTGAAACCCACAAATTAAATTATGTATTTCTCCCCTGAGGAAAATGTGAGCGTGAGCATCGAAACTATTCCAGAGGAAAAGACCATCTGGGCAGAATTGTGAAAATCGCAGCAAGTGCATTAGCATGGACTGGGCATTTGGCCAGAGGGAGCTCACCAAAAACTGAAGACCTCAGAGGGCTCAGCAGACAGTGACCTGGATGCTGAGCTCAGAACAACACCAATCAAAATTAAACTCTTAGCCAGAAGAAACTTGGTTTTGGTTGAGTAACACCAGCATGTTTGTGTCCTTGATTAAATGTATCTGACTGAAGTGTTTAGAAAAAGAAGTATTTGAAACATTAAAAAAGACAGCCATATTTTATGGAATAAAAGGGCTAGATTTCAGTTTAGTCATTGTCTTGTTCAGATAATTTTAGCCTAGATATGGCTATTTCTGAACTGGCAATGTGCACTTGCAGCCAAATGAATCCTGGGCTGCATTAAAAGCAGCTTGGGCAGCAGATTGAGAGGAGGGATCCCCCCATCTCTTTTACTCTGCCCTCCTGAGACTCCCACCTGCAATGCTGTGTCTATCTATGGAGCCCCTGAAACAAGAAGGACATGGAACTGCTAGAACAGGTCCAGAGGAGGCCACAAAGATGATCAGAGGGCTGGAGAACATCTTCTGCGGTGGGACAGGCTGAGAGAGTTGAGGTTGTTCAGCCTGGAGAAGAGAAAGCTACAGAGACAGTTTAAAGCATCTTCCAGGATTTGAAGTGGGCTACAGGAGAGTTTGAGAAGGGCTTTTGGCTAAGACATGGAGTGACAGGATGAGGGGTAGCTTCTTCAAACTGGAAGAAGCCACATTTAGATTAGACATTAGGGGGAAATTCTCCCCCATGAGGGTGATAAGGCACTGGAACGGGTTGCCCAGAGAAGATTTGGAGGCTCCAACCCAGGAAGTGTTGAAAGGGGGGTTGGATGGGGCTTTTGAGCCATTTGGCCTAGTGGAAGGTGTTCCTGCCCATGGTAGGGGGCTTGGAACTAGATGGTCTTTAAGGTCCCTTCCAAAGGGATATTTATCATTTTGCTGGCAGAGTAAATGGCTGTGTTCACTTTAATTCACATTTATTAAAGCCTGTGAAAGTTAGTGTATGAGGGACAAATACAATTATCTTTATTGTGGGAATAAATGCATCAAGAATCCCTAGCTTTCCCTCTTTAAAATAGCATATTTCACCAGAAGTATAGATTTTGGCACAGCAATGCTCCCCTGCCACACAGCACATGTTTAATGAAGTTACTCCTCAGCTGTTCGTTGCTGAACTGAACAGAGCCAGAATGAGACACGCTAACTGAGTTTGCAAGCATTCCTAGTCCTTCAAAGTGGAAGCCTCCACCAAAGGAAAACACTTCCCAGTGCCAATCTAAGAAGCATGTCAGAAAAGACAATCATTCTGTCTTTTCACAAAGCAACTAGAGCAGAAAGCAAGCACAGAAAGGAATTAAGAGGGATTTGTGGTCAGATCTCCCACCAGGATCACTCACCAGCTGGATTCATATGGCCTCAGCTCTCTCCCTTTGCCTTGTCACATCTTGGCCAGGTCCAGCTTTGGCACAGGTATACCAGAGGAATGCCAGTGCCACTTGCACGCACTGCAGTTAGTAAGCAAGGTTTTAATTTACCTATTGAGGGAGGTTTAATTTCTAGGAAGGTAAAGAAAAGCCATTTTATTAACAAAACAACTGATTTTCTCTAGTCTGAATAAACAACTGAAACATTAGCAACCCACCTGAACTTAGAAGGCAAGGGTTTCAGTTTCAGGAAAGAAAACAATTGAGACTTTTTTGCATGGAAAACCATGCCACTGGAACAGATGTGCTGCAAAATGGAGTCTGAATAGTCAATAAAGACGGCAAAAAGCAGTTCCTGATCCCTTGTAGCTAGCAGACTTTCAAATGATGGAATTCATCTGCCACACTTGACATAGCATGGCTGTATCACTGCGCCACCAAATGCCACCATCAGGTAGTTATTGTAATGGTGAGCAGGTAAATGAGCAGTGTAAAGGGTAATAGAATAGGGAGGGAAAAGAGGCAAGAACATTAAGTCAAGTGTGTTTCTTTTTTCTTTTCTCTGACATTAAAGACTGAAGATTCCTCTTTAACTTGCTTTAAATGAGGAGGAATGGGGGAGGAAAAAAAGAGACAGGTCCAAAGAGTGGTGGTGAACGAAGCTAAATCTGGCTGGTGCACAGTCACTAGTGGTGTC
>VWZE01002410.1:0-35995 GCA_013396675.1 Eubucco bourcierii
CCAGATCAGTGCTGGAGCTCCAGTTGAGTGCTGCCGTTCCCAGGTAAGTGCTGGAGCTCCAGCTGAGTGCTGCCGTCCCCAGATCAGTGCTGGAGCTCCAGTTGAGTGCTGCCGTCCCCAGATCAGTGCTGGAGCTCCAGCTCAGTGCTGGCGTCCCCAGCAGGAGGACATGAAACTCTTGGTGAGGCCAGAGAAGCCCACAAAGATGATGCAAGGGCTGGAGCAGCTCTGGTGTGTGGATAGGCTGAGGGGGCTGGGGGTGTGCAGCCTGGAGAGTAGAAGGTTCCATGAGGACCTTAGAGCTGCCTGCAAGGGCCTAGAGCAGGAAGGCTGCAGAAGAATTTCTCATGAGGGTGTCTAGAGACAGCTCAAGGGGGAAAGGTTTGGAGCTGAGGCAGAGCAGGATTAGATTGGAGCTGAGGAAGAAGTTCTTCAGCATGAAGGTGGTGAGACTCTGGAACAGGTTGCCCATGGAGGTTGTGGATTTCTCCTCTGTGGAGGTGTTCAAGGCCAGGTTGGATGAGACCTTGAGCAATTAGAATCACAAAATGGTGGGGGATGGAAGTGACCTGCAGAAATCATCCAGTCCAATCCACCTGCCAGAGCAGCATCACCCAGGGCAGGGCACACAGCAACACATCCAGGTGGGGCTGGAAATCCTCCAGGGAAGGAGACTCCACAACCTCTCTGGGCAGCCTGCTCCAGGCTCCAGCACCCTCACACCAAACAAGTTTCTCCTCATCTTGAGATGGAACCTCCTGGGTTCCAGCTTGTTCCTGATGTTCCTTGTTCTATCCCTGGGCACCACCAAACAGAGCCTGGCACCTTCATCCTGACCCCCACCCCTCAGCTATTGATAGACACTGCTCAGATCCCCTCCAGCCTAACCAGCCCCAGGGCTCTCAGCCTTTCTTCACAGCAGAGCTCTTCCAGTCCCTTCAGCATCCTCACAGCTCTCTGTTAGACCCTCTCCAGCACATCCCTGCCTCTCTTGAACCAAGGAGCCCAGAACTGGACACAGTATTGCAGCTGTGGTCTCGGCAGGGCAGATCAGAACCTCCCTAGCCCTGCTGGCCACACTTTTCTTCACAAAAAGTGAACTCCTGAAAGAGTTGTCACTGAAGGGAGAGTTTGGGAGAGTTTAAATTAAAGGTACATTTTAACTCACCGAATGTTTGATCTTTTCCCTTCCTGGAGAAGCCCATAATAGTCACAACATGGAGTTTAATAATCCCCTCCTTGAACTGACACACAGAAAAAATCACTTTCTAAGAGAGCTTTTTCTTACAGAAGTCCAAAGACATCTGTTAGGTTACACTGATCCTCCCAGACTAAAAGGTCAACTTAGCTAAAGCAAAACGAGCAAAAGCAAAATAAAAACATCCTCAAATTCCTCTGGAATCTTGGACAAATCTTCTCTGTGAGGGAAATCTCCACGAGCCCTGTAATGAACCCAGGCCCCTTCCCATTTGACTCCTCAGAGTTTCCCTTTGCCACATCTCATGGCACAGCTGCCCACAGGGGACAGTGGCAAACAACACGTAGCGACGTGAGGGTAGACGCACAGAAGGGTTTTGTTTGGAAGAGACCTTCCAGATCATTGAGTCCAACCATCAGCCTGGCACTGCCAAGGCACCACGAAACCATGTCCCTCAGCAGCACATCTACTCATCTTTTCAGTAGCTCCAGGGATGGTGACTCCAGCACTTCCTCAGGCAGCCTGTTCCAGAGCTTGACAATCTTTGTTTCTAGAGTCCTGTCTAACCCTCCCCTGGCACAACTCCAGCCCAGTTCCTCTGCTCCTATCTCTGCTTACTCGGCAGCAGAGCCCAACCCCAGCTGGCTACAACCTCCCTTCAGGGAGCTGCAGAGAGCAATGAGCTCTGCCCTGAGCCTCCTCTCCTGCAGGTTGCACACCCCCAGCTCCCTCAGCCTCTCCTCACAGGGCTGTGCTCCAGGCCCCTCCCCAGCCTTGCTGCCCTTCTCTGGGCACCTTCAGCACATCAACATCTTTCTTAAAGCGAGGGGCTCAGAAGCAGTTCCCTCAGCTCCCCCTCCCCAGTCCTGTTCTCCAGACCCCTCCCCAGCCTTGCTGCCCTTCTCTGGGCACCTTCAGCACCTCAACATCTTTCTTAAATCGAGGGGCTCAGAAGCAGCTCCCTCAGCTCCTCCTCCCCAGTCCTGTTCTCCAGACCCTTCAGCAGCTTCATTGCTCTTCATTGCTCCAGCCCCTCAGTACCCTTCTTGTAGTAAAGGTTCTGAAACCAAACATGAGCTGCAGCCTCAGCAGTACTGAGTACACAGAGATGGTCACTTCCCTGGTCCTGCTGACCACAACACTGCTGATACAAGCCAGGATGCTGTTGGCCACCTTGGCCACCTGAGCACACTGCTGGCTCACACTCAGTCAGCTACTGACCAATACCCACAGGTCCTTTTCCAGTGGGCAGCTTTCCAGCCACTCTTCTCAAAGCCTGGAGAAGTTGTGATCCAACTTGGCACTTGGCCTTTCACACCACTGGCTGTGGCCCATCCATCCTGCCTGTCCACATCCTTCTGTAGAGCCTTTCTATGCTCAAGCAGATGGACACTCTCACCCAGCCTGCTGTCACCTGCAAACTTACCAAAGGTGAATTTGCAGAACATTGATAAAGATACTGAAGAGAACTGGTCCCAGTACTGAGCCTTGGGAAACACCACTTGTGGCTGGCCACCAGCTGGATTTAGCTGCATTCTCCACTACTCTTTGAGCCTCTCCAGTGAGTTTTTTACCCAGCAAAGCCTCCACTCAACCCAGGGCCTGAGCAGCCAGTTTCTTTAGGAGGTTGCTGGGGGGTACAGTGTCAAAGGCTTTACTGAATTCCAGGTAAGCAACAGCCACAGCCTTTCCCTTGTCCTAAAAGCTCAGCATAAGGGTAAAGTCTTATTACAGCTGACCAAAAAGCAGCACCCCCCAATAGAGGGACAGTCCCTCCCTGGGCTCCCCAACACTCACAGCATCACAGAATCACCAGGCAGGGAGAGACCTCTGAGATCATGGAGTCCAGCCTGTAACCTAACACCACCACATCAGATACATCATGGCACCAAGTGCCACATCCAAGCTGTACTTAAAGACTTCCAGGGATGCTGACTCCACCACCTCCCTGGGCAGTCCACTGCAGTGCCCAATCACCCTTCTGTAAGGAAGTGCTTCCTAACAGCCAACCCAACCCTCTTCTGGCACAGCATTAAATCACACAATCAAATAATCAAGCAGCTTGGAGAAGACCTCTGAGATGATCCAGTCCAACCTAGCACCTAACACCTTCTAATTAACTAATCCCTAGCACCAAGTGCCTCATGCAGCCTCTTTTAAACACCTCCAGGGATGGGCACTCCACCACCTCCCCAGGCAGCCCATTCCAATGCCAGTCACTCTCTCTGCCAACAACTTCTGCCTAACATCCAGTCTGACCCTGCCCTGGCACAGCTTGAGGCTGTGTCCTCTTCTTCTGGCCCTGGCTACCTGGCAGCAGAGCCCAACCCCAGCTGGCTACAACCTCCCTTCAGGGAGCTGCAGAGAGCAATGAGCTCTGCCCTGAGCCTCCTCTCCTGCAGGCTGCACACCCCCAGCTCCCTCAGCCTCTCCTCACAGGGCTGTGCTCCAGGCCCCTCCCCAGCCTTGCTGCCCTTCTCTGGGCACTTTCAGCACCTCAACATCTTCCTTAAACTGAGGGGCCCAGAACTGGACACAGCACTCAAGGTGTGGCCTGAGCAGTGCTGAGCAGAGGAGCAGAAGCACTGCCCTGCTCCTGCTGGCCACACTGCTCCTGATCCAGGCCAGGTTGCCACTGGCCTTCCATGCCACCTGGGCACACTGCTGGAGCCCCTTCAGAAAAGACACAGTGCTTAACTGGTCCTCACACTACAGAAAGAGAGTCATGAAGCAGAGACACCTAATTCCTATCTCCTCTGAGCAGGGAAGTGCCTTTTGGGTCAGGCTGGAGCTGCTGACACTGGCATTTCACCTGTCAGCCCACAGAGATCAGTGACACTGCTGCCAGGTGTTGTGCTGGCCACAGTCCCTGCACACATCCAGCAAATCAGGGTGATCCCAATTCCTCTAATGGTATTGGCAAAGCACAGTAATCAACCCCAACACCACATTTACTTTCCCATTAGGGTGGACATGAGCTTGTAAATGATAGAATCATAGAATGGGAAGGTTGGAAGGCAGCTCAAGGATCAGCCAGTTCCAACCCCCTGCCATAGGCAGGGACACCTCCCACTAGCACAGGGCACTCAAGGTCTCATCCAACCTGGCCTTGAACACCTCCAGGGAGGGAGCAGCCACAACCTCCCTGGGCAACCTGTGCCAGTGTCTCACCACCCTCACTGCAAACAACTTCCTCCTAACATCCACTTTCAATCTCCCCTCTGTCACTTCAAACCCATTCCCCTTGGCCTGGCATTCCAAGACTTGGTCAATAGTCCCTCCCCAGCTTTTCTGAAGCCCACTTCAGATCCTGGAAGGCCACTCCAAGGTGTCCTGGAAGCCTTCTCTTCTCTTTTCTGTGGGAAACAGGAGCTGAGAGCTTCTTCATTTCTCAAACACATTAAAAAAAAAAATCAAGGCCTAAGATCAGGGCAATGCAGGAGAAGGTGCAGCACACACTACCAGGAATTCACTTTACAAGCTACTGAGGATTTTTATATGAGCTAAGAATATATTCAGAATCTTCTGGTTGGAAGAGCTCTCCAGACTCACCCAGCCCAAGCCTGCACCCAGCACTGCAGGCTCAGCACCAAACCATGGCCCTAAGCACAGCTCCACAGGCTGCTGGAACACCTCCAGCCATGGGCACTGCAGCACTGCCCTGGGCACACCATTGCAGGGCTGCAGAAGCCTTCCAGGGCACAAAGAGCTCCTAAGAGGCAGCCTGAGCCTGCCCTGGGGCAGCTTGGAACCATTGCCTCTGCTGCTGGCCCTTGGCACCAAGGAGCAGAGGCTGCCCCCTGCTCACTGCCACCTCCCTGCAGGCAGCTGCAGAGAGCAATCAGCTCTGCCCTCAGGCTCCTCTGCTGCAGCCTCAACCCCCCCAGCTCCCTCAGCCCCTGCTCAGCCCCAGCTGCTCCAGGCCCTTCTCCAGCCTGGCTGCCCTGCTCTGGGCACGCTGCAGCCCCTCAGTGTCCTTGCTGCAGTCAGGGGCCCAGAGCTGAGCACAGCACTCGAGCTGTGGCCTGCCCAGTGCTGAGCACAGGGGCATCATCCCCTCCATTTCCAGTGCTTGAGAAGCCTTCCAGGGCAGAAGGATTTCCTAACAGGCAGCCTGAGCCTGCCCTGGGGCAGCTTGGAACCATTGCCTCTGCCCCTTGGCACCAGAGAGAAGAGTCTGGCCCCCTCCTCACTGCCACCTCCCTGCAGACAGCTGCAGGATGCACTTTTATATTTCAGCGCTGCCCAACCAAGCTCACCCAAAGCTGCCATATAATGAGGGCCAGCAGCTCCTCCAGCAGCCACCCAAACCCTCTGCTGAGTGTGCAAGCCAGCACTGAGCAGAATATTGTCTCTGCTGCTTAAAGCCAGCCTGGCACTGCTGGGGGAGCTGCAGCCACATGGGACGTTGGCAGGAGAGGGTGAGTGACATTGCAAAGCAGCTGGGAGCTGGAGGGTGGCAGTGTGATTAAAGAGGAGATTATAGAGGAAAGCAGACTTCTCTTTACCCTTAACACGAGGTTAGCAAGCTGGATGGCAGCACCCAGCTCCACATGAACAGGTTGCCAAGATGCTAATCCCAGGAGCAGCTGGATGAATGCTTTATAACACCCTGAGCTTCGCAGGACCCCAGGGTCTGGTGTTCAGGAACCAGGTAGAGAGTTATAGCAGGCTCCATATCAGGGGAAAAATACAACCCAACTCCAAAGTACCTCCTCATAAAAAAAAACCCTCCACACCTGGGGTTGGAAGGGACCTTCGAGATCAGTGTGCTTGACACACTGGAGAGAAGAGATCCATCCAGAGGGATTTGGACAGGCTGGAAAGCTGGACCCAAGGTAACCTCAGGAAGTTCAAGGCCAAGTGCAAGGTCCCAAGCACAAATGCAGGCTGGGTGACCAGTGGCTGAGAGCACCTTGTGGAGAAGGCCCTGGGGGTGTCAGTTGGTGCCCAAGTGCCCAGCAGCCAGCACTGGTGGCTGGCAGCTCAAGAGGCAGCTGTGTGCTGGCTGCAGGTAGAGCAGGAAGAGCAGCAGCACAGGGAGGGGATTCTGCCCCTCTGCTCTGCTCTACTCATCCCTCACCTGCAGCACTGCCTCCAGCTCTGGGGAACCAGCACAAGGAGGACCTGGAGCTGCTGGAGAGGGTCCAGAGGAAGCCACCAAGATGATCAGAGGCTGCAGAACCTCCCCTGTGGGGACAGACTGGGAAGGTTGTGGCTGTTCAGCCTGGAGAACAGAAGGCTCTGGAGAGACCTAAGAGCAGCCTTGTAGAACAGGGCCTGCAAGAAAGCCAGGAAGGGATTTTTCACAAGGGCTGGGGGTGACAGGACAAGGAGCAATGGCTTGAAGCTTCAGGAGGGCAAATTTAGACTGGAGATGAGGAAGAAATTCGTCAGAGTGAGGGCGGTGAGAAACTGGCACAGGTTGCCCAAGGAGGTTGTGGATGCCACCTCCCTGGAAGCATTCAAGACCAGGCTGGATGAGGCATTGAGCAGCCTGAGCTAGTGGGAGGTGTCCCTGCCCAAGGCAGGGGAGGTGGAACTGGTTGATCTTTAGGGTCCCTTCCAACCCAAACCATTCTATGAAGCCATGAGCTGCTAGGCTAGGGTTGGACTGGATGATCTCCAGGTCTTTGCCAACCAGACACTGCCTCCACTCCCACAGTGAAAGACAAAGCCTGGCTAGAAGGACTTGAGGTGTAAAGGAGCAGAGCACATGAGCAGGGGAGAAAAAAAAAATTTAAAAAAGGACTAAAAGAGGGTTGAAGGTAGCAGAGCAATAGGAAATAAAGCAGTTTGAAATGCTGGATAGCAGCACTATGAGTCAGCCCTTGCATAACCATGGTGGGCTGTTGTTGAAGTGAGTTTGCTGTATGTATTAAGGCAGAGATTAGTTCTGTGAAAGCCTCTGCAGGAGGCTAATCTGGAGGCTCTGTCTATTCTGACAGGGATCCTCACACTCACAAAACGAGGAATGCTTTTGAGGAAGAGGGCAATGAGCAGGCACTGAGGTGTGCTAGCCTATGAAAATCCACTTTAACAGCAATCCTTCAGAACTTGAAACCAACAACAACAAATTTAAAAACCCCCAAACTAGAAGGGAAAAAAAAAATAAAAATTTCATTTTTCAATCCAATTCATGGGATCTAGAGGGTGGCATTAAACTATTAATGATTTATGAGCTGTAAGGAAAAGGCATAGCAATGACAGAGCGAAGATGGTGCCAGTGGAACCACTCAGAGGCAAGAGACAAGGAAGGAAAAATGCAGCAAGGAGATGCCAGCACAACCTGGACCACCTCACTTCTGTCTCAGAGTGGCACTGCACTGGTGGACAGGAAACCACTTGGCTTGGTTAAAGCTCTTCTAATTTGATTGGGAATCTGTTGCCCAGGGAGGTTGTGGCTGCTCCCTCCCTGGAGGTGGAGGGTGGTGAGACACTGGCACAGGTTGTCCAGGGAGGTTGTGGCTGCCCCCTCCCTGGAGGTGGAGGGTGGTGAGACTGGCACAGGTTGCCCAGGGAGGTTGTGGAGCACAGAAGCACAGAATGTGATCTTTGATCACATTCTGTGCTTCTGTGCTCCACAACCTCCCTGGAGGTGTTCAAGGCCAGGTTGGAGGAGGCCTTGAGTGAGCTGTGCTAGTGGGAGGTGTCCCTGCCTATGGCAGGGGGTTGGAACTGGCTGAGCTTTGAGGTCCCTTCCAACCTTCCCATTCTATGATTCTTAAACCCTTAGGTTAGTAACAACAAGCTGACCCATGGTGGTATTTACTGGGACACAAGAGGGGCAAAACTTGAAGGCTTTCAGGAAAATCAGTATTTATTTTAGTCTGTTTTAATGAATCAAGAGCAGGTGTCACAAAGGAAGGACTGGAAACTGCAGAAGGGCCAGGGAACAGCCTTTAGAAAGTACAAGTGGAGTCTCTCCAGGCCCAGTGTTGGGACCACTTCTGTCTGACATCTTTATTGATGACCTTGATGCAGACAGAGAGTGCCAGCAGAGAGCTGGCAGGTGGCACCAAGGTAGGTAGCAGTGCTGATCTGCACCAGGATAGGGAGCCTCTACAGAGGGACTTGGATAGATTGGATCCATGGAGCGAGTTTCTACAAGGCCAAATGGCAGCTCCTGCACTTGGGCCACAGCAACCCCAAGCAGTGCTGCAGGCTTGGGGCAGTGTGGCTGGAAACTGCCTGCAGAAAGGGACCTGGGGGCTGTCATGGACAAGCAGCTGAACTCCTGTGCCCAGGTGGCCAGCAGTGTGCCCAGGTGGCCAAGAAAGCCAAAGGTATCCTGGCTGGCATCAGAAATGCTGTGGGCAGCAGCAGCAGGGAGGGGATTGTGCCCTTGGACTCTGCTCTGGGGAGGCCACAGCTGGAGGCTTGTGTTCAGCTTTGGGCACCTCAAGGCAAGAGAGCTGTGGAGGTGCTGGAGCCAGTGCAGAGGAGGGCAAGGAAGGTGTGAAGGGCCTGGAGAGGAAATGTGGTGAGGAGAGAGTGAAGGAGCTGGGGCTGGGGAGTGTGAAACAGAGGAGGCTGAGGGCAGAGCTCATGGCTGGCTGCAGCTACCTGAGAGGAGGTTGTGCAGAGGCTGCTGCTGGGCTCTGCTCACAGGGAATTAGTGACAGAACAAGGGGGAATGGCCTCAAGCTGAGGCTGGGGAGGTTTAGATTGGACATTAGGAAAAAGTTTTTCATGTAGAGAGTGGTGAGGGACTGGAATGAGCTGCCCAGGGAGGTGGTGGAGTCCCCAACCCTGGCTGTGTTTAAGGGCTGTGGTACTTGGGGCTGTGGTTTAAGGTGAATCTTGTAGAGTAGGGCTCTAGGTTGGGCTTGGTGCTCCTGAGGGGCTTTGCCAGCCTGGGTGTGGCTGTGATTCCTTGATACTCCCAGCCATAAAATCAAATGTGTTCAGAAGTCTTTTGGCTGTGGTGCTTGGGGCTATGGTGTGAGGTGAATCCTGCAGAGTCAGGCTCTAGGCTTAGTGACCCTGAGGGGCTTTGCCAGCCTGGGTGTTGCTATGATTCTGTGATACTCCCAGCCCTTAAATTCAAATGTATCCACAAGACATTAGGCTGTGGTGCTTGGGGCTTTGGTTTAGGCTGCACCTTGCAGAGTAGAGATCCAGGTTGGGCTTGGTGACCCTGAGAGGCTTTGCCAACCTGAGCATTTCTGTGGTTCTGTGATAACAGCACTAAAGTGCTGAGAAAGGAAGACAAAGCTTGGGTCAGTCCCCAAATTCAGAGGGCTCAGTTAAAGAGAGGAAAACTGAAAAGCACATCTGGGATGAGAAGGAGGACAGAGGATGAGGAGGAGAGGAGGAAAGCCTGTGGAGGAGAGCATGGCACCCAGCGCTGCGCCTTGGCTCAGCTCCGCCACGAGTGCCAATTTAGATTCTCTGCTCCAGATCTCCAGGGTATTTTTATCTGGGATTTTGGTTCAAGTCATTAAGATTTTCTGCAGACTTAAAAATAACTTCCTGGAAAATTTAGCAAGAAATTCTCTTAGCAGAGGAGAATTTGGGGTGGTGGTGGGGCAATAAAACCATTTTCTCTGTGTTGTATTGAATGCTCTGTGCACAGTCCCTGCCTGCTATGAGTTTGCTCCAGGTGCCAAGTGGAAGAGTTTGGGGTTGGTTTGCTTGGTTTTTAACTTGCTCAAACAAAGTACATAGAGGGAAGACTTCCCTGATTTACTGTGCCACAAGCAGACACTCCTTGGATAAACATTTTCGTTGGGTAGCCTTCATTTCTGGGTACCCTTCAGGCTGGCTCATGTTCATGGTTGGCCATGAGCCAGCAGTGTGCCCAGCTGGCATGGAAAGCCAATGGCATCCAGGCCTATATCAGGAGCAGTGTGCCCAGCTGCCATGGAAAGCCAGTGGCATCCAGGCCTATATCAGGAGCAGTGTGCCCAGCTGCCATGGAAAGCCAGTGGCATCCAGGCCTATATCAGGAGCAGTGTGCCCAGCTGCCATGGAAAGCCAATGGCATCCTGGCCTGTGTCAGGAGCAGTGTGCCCAGCTGGCATGGAAAGCCAGTGGCATCCAGGCCTATATCAGGAGCAGTGTGCCCAGCTGCCATGGAAAGCCAATGGCATCCAGGCCTGTGTCAGGAGCAGTGTGCCCAGCTGGCATGGAAAGCCAGTGGCATGCAGGCCTGTGTCAGCAGCAGTGTGCCCAGCTGGCATGGAAAGCCAATGGCATCCAGGCCTATATCAGGAGCAGTGTGCCCAGCTGCCATGGAAAGCCAATGGCATCCAGGCCTGTGTCAGGAGCAGTGTGCCCAGCTGGCACAGAAGGCCAATGGCATCCAGGCCTGTGTCAGCAGCAGTGTGCCCAGCTGGCACAGAAGGCCAATGGCATCCAGGCCTGTGCCAGCAGCAGTGTGCCCAGCAGCAGCAGGGCTGTCACTCTGCCCTGTGCTGGCACTGGGCCTCAGCTCCAGCTCTGTGTGCAGCTCTGGGCCCTCACTGCAGGAGAGATCTTGAGGGGCTGGAGCGGGGCCAGAGGAGCGCAATGAGAGTGGGGAGGGGGCTGGAGGGGAAGGCTGCTGGAGAGGGGCTGAGGGAGCTGGGGGGGTGCAGCCTGGAGAAGAAGAGACTCTTCTCAGCACACATTACAACTACCTGAAGGGAAGCTGTAGTCAGGTGGGGGTCCCTTTCCAGGGATAGGACAAGCAGCAACTGGTACCAGCAGGAAGCCAGGAGGTTCCAGCTCAAGATGAGGAGAAACTTGTTTGGTGTGAGGGTGCTGGAGGCCTGGAGCAGGCTGCCCAGAGAGGTTGTGGAGTCTCCTTCTCTGCAGCCTTTCCCACCCCATCTGGATGTGTTCCTGTGTGCCCTGCCCTGGGTGATGCTGCTCTGGCAGAGGGGTTGGACTGGCTGATCTCTGGAGGTCCCTTCCATCCCCTACCATGCTGTGAGTCAGTGAATTGATTCCATGTCCCTAAGCCAGGCTCACTGAAGCTGCAGCTCGCAGAGCAGCCATGGGTTGCTGACTCAGCCTGGGTATCTCTGGCAGCCACAACCATCCTTTGAGCGCCTGCAGCCTTGCTCTTTCTGCTCATGCCAGAAACACCAAGTGAGCAGCCTTTCCACTGCATGGCACTGCTTCCTGGGGGATAAAAATGCTACACAAACCACACAGAACTTCAGCAGAGACCTAAATGGGAGCTCAGCTTCTAAGGGTGGCAGAAGCCACATGAGTGGTTTCAGGTATTAGTCCTTTCTTCCAGCCTTCATCCTTATAGAATGATAGAATGGGAAGGTTGGAAGGGACCTCAAGGATCAGCCAGTTCCAACCCCCTGCCATAGGCAGGGACACCTCCCACTAGTACAGGTCACTCAAGGCCTCCTCCAACCTGGCCCTGAACACCTCCAGGGAGGGAGCAGCCACAACCTCCCTGGGCAACCTGTGCCAGTCTCTCACCACCCTCACTGCAAACAACTTCCTCCTAACATCCACTTTCAATCTCCCCTCTGACACTTCAAACCCATTCCCCTTGTCCTGCCCTCCCCAGCCCTTGTCAATAGTCCCTCCCCAGCCTTCCTGCAGCCCCCTTCAGATCCTGCAAGGCCACTCCAAGCTCTCCTGGAAGCCTTCTCCTCTCCAGGCTGCACAGCCCCAACTCTCTCAGCCTGTCCTCACAGCAGAGCTGCTGCAGCCCTCTCAGCATCTTGGTGGCCTCCTCTGCACTGGCTCCAACACTTCCATGTCCTTCCTGTGCTGGGGGCTCCAGAACTGCACCCAGGACTGCAGGTGGGGTCTGAGGAGAGCAGAGCCAAGGGGCACAATCCCCTCCCTTGCCCTGCTGCCCACACTGCTCTTGCTGCAGCCCAGCACACAGTTGCTGTCTGGGCTGCACTCACACTGCAGCCTCATCTGGAGCTTTGCATCCCCCCAGACCCCCAGGGCCTGTTCCTCAGGGCTGCTCTCAGCCATTCCCCACCCAGCCTGGAGCTGTGCTTGGCATTGTGCCTACCCAGGTGCAGGACCTTACACTTGGCCTTGTTGAATGCCATGAGGTTGGCCTGGGCACAGCTCTGCAGCCTGTGCAGGTCCCTCTGGATGGATCCCTGCCCTCTAGCAAGTGACTGTGCCACACAGCTTGGTGCCAGCTGCACACTTGCTGAGGCTGCACCGATTCCTCTGTCCATGGCACTGACAAAGATGTCAAACAGCACTGGTGCCAGCACTGACCCCTGAGGGACACCACTTGGCACTGGTCTGCAGGTGGACATTGTGCCCTTGATCACCACTCTCTGTGTGCCACCATCCAGCCAATTCTTTATCCAGCAAGTGGTCCACCTATCAAGTCCATGTTATGGATGCTGCTAGAAAAGCACCAGGAGTGCCTTCATGCCCATTACCTGTCCTCCAGGCCTAGCATAAGCAAAAGCAAACCACCTGCAGTGCTCCTAAGAGGATAAGGCTTACAGCAGCTTGATATTACAATTATTCCCATCTGATTTCAAGAGCACAGTAGGCTGTAATACTTCCATGGTGATGGAGAAGTCTCTGGAAAGGCCTCTTATCCCTCTTGTCTATCATGGATCAAGTGAGGGAAGGATCCATCCAGAGGGGCCTGGGCAGGCTGCAGAGTTGCGCCCAAGGCAAACTCATGATGTTCAACAAGACTAAGTGCAAGGTCCTGCAGCTAGGTGAAGGAAATCCTAAGCACTGAGACAGGCTGAGCAGTGCCTGGCTGAGAGCAGCCCTGAAGAAAAGGCCTTGGGGGTGCTGGTGGATGAAAAGCTCAACATGAGCCAGCAGTGTGCACTTGCAGCCCAGAGAGCCAACCAGAGCCTGGGCTGCAGCAGGAGCAGTGTGGGCAGCAGGGCCAGGGAGGGGATTCTGCCCCTCTGCTCCACTCTGCTCAGACCTCACCTGGAGCACTGTGTCCAGTTCTGGAGCCCTGGAATAGAAAAGGTCTGGAAGTGCTGGAAGGTGTCCAGAGCAGGGCCACGAGGATGTTCAGAGGGCTGGAGCTGCTCTGCTGTGAGGACAGACTGAGAGAGTTGGGGCTGTGCAGCCTGGAGAGGAGAAGGTTCCAAGGAGACCTTATTGTGGCCCCACTTCAGTATCTGAAGGGGGCTACAAGAAAGCTGGGGAGGGACGTTTTTAGGGGGTCAGATAGTGATGGGACTGGGAGGAATGGAGCAAAACTAGAAGTGGGGAGATTCAGATTGGATGTTAGGAAGAAGTTCTTCACCATGAGGGTGCTGAGACACTGGCACAGGTTGCCCAGGGAGGTGATGGAAGCCTCATCCCTGGAGGTGTTTCAGGCCAGGCTGGATGTGGCTCTGAGCAACCTGCTCCAGTGTGAGGTGTCCCTGCCCATGGCAGGGGGGTTGGAACTGGATGATCCTTGAGGTCCCTTCCAGCCCTGACATTTCTATGATAATCTTGGAGTATTGTCTCTATCCAATATGCATCTGTACAGTTTTTGTTCTATGATGTAAATACACCAGGAGGGACAGACTGCATGACAGCACCTTTGGGTGCAGGACACTCATCCAAGGGCAAGAAGCAGGCACTCCAGGCCTGATTCTCCCAGCTCAGACCATGAGGCTGCCACTGTTGGCAGTGCTCCACCAGCTGCCTGTTGAGGGAGAGAGCTACATGGGCTTTGTGATTCTGACTCATGAATCCTTCACATTGCATTTAAGGCACCATCCCCACCTCTCTACTCAAAGGCCAGACTGAAGTCTGTACATTCCTGCTGCTGTCTTCCATCTGCAAGCCAACACAGGAATGTGAACAGCACATACAGCACTTGTTGAGCACTGAAATACTCAAAAATACTTGAAGAGGCCTGAAGAGAGAGACTTGGGGGTGCTGGGTGCTGAGGAGCTCCCCAGGAGCCAGCAGTGCCCTCATGCAGCCCAGTAGGCAGCTGTGTGCTGGCTGCAGCCAGAGCAGTGTGGGCAGAGGGCAAGAGAGGGCATTGTGCCCCTTGGCTCTGCTCTGCTCAGACCTCACCTCCAATTCTGCCTCCAGTGCTGCTGTCCCCAGCACGAGAAGGACACAGAGCTGCTGGAGGGAGGCCAAAGGAGGCCACAAAGAGGCTGCAAGGGCTGGAGCAGCTCTGCCATGAGGACAGGCTGAGGCAGCTAGGGTTGTGTAGCCTGGAGAAGAGAAGTTTCTGGGGCACCTCAGAGCTGCCTGCCAGTGCCTGGAGGGATCCTGCAGGAAGGTTGCAGAGAGACTTTTCCTGAGGGTGTCTAGAGACAGGCCAAGGGGGAATGGTTTGGAGCTGAAGGAGAGCAGGGTTAGAGTGGAACTGAGGAAGAAGTTCTTCAGTAGGAGGGTGGTGAGACTCTGGAACAGGTTGCCTATGGAGGTTGTGGATTTCTCCTCCCTGGAGGTGTTCAAGGCCAGGTTGGATGTGACCCTGCCCCAATAGTTAATTTGGAGCAGATAATCTCTAAGTTCCCTTCCAAACTGAGCCAAAATTCTGTGATTGTTTACAATATAGAAATTAGTAAACAGTTGTAGAAAACCATCTCAAGAATATAAACTCTCTAATAGTGCATAAACCTAAGTGCATTTCCTTCATTCTGCAGTGCTTGCCTCTCTCCCTCCCACCATGCAGCTCTGGAGAGCCTGGTTCTGTGCTTCCGATGACCTCCTTGTGCGCACTGGGGAGCTTCGGTGTCCCCTTGATGCCACCTGACCTGCAGTCCCTCTGCCTGTACCTGCAGGCCAATTGATTCAGTCTCCATCCCCTGGGGGGCCCTTCACTGACCCCTCTCTGCTTTACCCACATTGTTCTTCTGCTGGGGCACCACAGCTGGGCACAGTCAAGCAGGGAAATTCTAAAGTGCCGCTGTGGTCGCCTCCCCGAATGTCCTGCCAGAGCTCTTGTTCATAAAGGACTCAGGGTGTTGAAGACTTCAGGAGCACCTGTGAGAACTCTTCCCAAAGCAGAGCCCACATCCACCTGTGGGGCCAAGCTGTATTGCTGGATGTGGCACCCAGCAGCCAGCTCATTCCAGCACGTTCAGACCAAGCGCTGCTGTAATGCATCACTTCTAACAGCTGCCAGGACCAATCTGCTTGGCAGAATCCCTCAGGTAAAAAAGGTCCCTTCCAATGCACCCCAAGCAGGTTTCTGCTCACAAGAGAGCCTCCAGCACGTGCAGTGATGAAATGCAATGGAAACTCCACTTCTGCAAGCCAGAAGGTCTCAAAAGATGTGGTGCTAACTCTCACCAAAGAAATACAAATGAACCCCTGACAACAGAATTCCTTCACTCACTCTGCTGGCTAAAACCTGCCTGTGCCTCTCTGCTCCAGTGCCTGGAAATGAAATCAATTCTCTCCTTAAACAGATGTGATTACGGTCAGTTAAAAGTTGTATGACCTCCAGCTCATGAGGAAATCAGGTTCTGCTTGGCCTCAAACTCCTCAGCTGTACCACTGCTGCTGGCACCGCTGGATTCCTGCTGGGGGGCCAGGAGCTTTACAAAGGTGCTGCTGAGATTCCTGCTCTGCTGTGCTGATTAGCAGGGTAATTATTAGTTGTAGGAGATGCCTAAAGAGAGTAACCTAACCCAGAATCGGAGCACTGGTTTGGTTGCAGGGTGGTCAGACACTGGAACAGGTTGCCCAGAGAGGTGTTGGAAGCCTCATCCCTGGAGGTGTTTAAGGTCAGGCTGGATGTGGCTCTGGACAGCCTGATCTAGTGTGAGGTGTCCCTGCCCATGGCAGGGGGGGTTGGAACTGGATGATTCTTGTGGTCCCTTCCAACCCTGACTGATTCTATGATTCTGTGACCTTGAAGATAATCCAGTCCAACCATGACCTAACTCTGCCGAGGTTGGGGCTAAGCCATGGCCCTCAGCACCACAGCTCTGCCTCTTGGAAACAACTCCAGGGACTGGTATTCAAACACGTCCCTGTGCAGCCTGTGCCAGTGCTTGAGAACCCTTTCAGGGAAGAAGTTTCTTCTCATCTCCAACCTAAGCTTTCCCTGGGTCAACTGAAAGCCATTTCCTCATGTTTCTTCTTTTTAGCCCCACCTGGATCCAGCCTCCTTTCAGGGAGCAGCAGAGAGCAAAGAGCTCTGCCTTCAGCCTCTTCTCCATACTGCACACCCCCAGCTCCCTCAGCTGCTCCTCCCCAGCCCTGTTCTCCAGACCCTTCCCCAGCTTTGTTGCCCTTCTCTGGACCTGCTCCAGCACCTCAATGTCCTTATTGCAGTGAGGGTCCCAAAACTGAACCCAGGTGTGGCCTCCCCAGTGCTTGTACAGGAGACAATCCCTGCCATGCTCCTGCTGGCCACACCATTGCTGATCCAGGCCAGGTAGCTGGTGGCATTCTTGGCCACCTGGGCACAGCCTGGCTCATCTTCAGCTGACTACACAACAAACTCCCCAGCTGCTCGGTCTTCACAGTCTCACAGTATCACCAGGGTCGGAAGAGACCTCAAAGCTCATCAAGTCCAAGCCATCACCACAGCCCTCCAGACCAGACCATGGCACCAAGTGCCACGTCCAAACCTGCCTTGAACACCTCCAGGGACACTGACTCCACCACCTCCCTGGGCAGCCCATTCCAGCAGTCAATGACTCTCTCAGGCAACAACTTTCTCCTCACCTCCAGCCTAAACTTCCCCTGGCACAGCTTCAGACTGTGTCCTCTTCTGCTGCTGCTGCTTACCTGAGAGAAGAAAGCAACCTCCTCCTGGCTACAAGCACCCTTCAGGTAGCTGGAGACAGCAAGAAGGTCTCCCCTGAGCCTCCTCTTCTCCAGGCTAACCAATCCCAGCTCCCTCAGCCTCTCTCCATAGGGCTGTGCTCCAGGCCTCTCCCCAGCCTCGGTGCCCTTCTCTGGACACGCCCAAGCACCTCATGAGTCTTGTCCAGTCTCATACCACTGACCTCAGCCCATGGACCCAGCCTGCCCAGGTGCCTCTGCAGAGCCTCCCTACCCCCTGGGAGCCCAGCACTGCCTATCAGCTCAGTGTCATCTGCACCCTTACTGAGGGTGTCTTGGTCTCCTTGCCCTGAATATCACTAAAGGGATCTCCCTTCCTGTTCCTCCCGCATCCCCTTCCTGTTGCTGGCAAAGGGTACCACAGAGCCACAGGATGTTGTTGCTGCCCTCGTGCAAAGGAAGGAGAACTGCTGGCTGCTGAAGCTGGCACAGTAACACAGATGTGCTCTGCCAGAGCCCCTCCTGCTCTCTGAGCCGCCTGCAGGCCTGCATCTCTCCTCCGACTGGCAAAAGCAGACCTGCTTTTATTTCCTGTTCTTTTTCAGCCTACAACCTCAACAGCAGCTCCTCCTTGCTTCCTCTTTGATGATGCCAAAATAGCCCTGATCTCAATTGAATGGCATCTCATGCACGTCACACAATCTAGCAGAGAAGTGCAGGGCCAGCACTGGCAATTGTCACCAGGCAGGCTGATGCACAAAACATGTTGTGTAACTGGCAGGACTAATCTCTCCCACCAGGCTGCCAGGCACAGATGTCCAGGCTTATTTAAAACAGTCCCAAGCCAAACAGAACAACTTGTGGGGCTTGGGGTTGGGGTTTTTTTGTTGTTGTTGTTTTTTAAATGTATGCATTTTGCTGGGAGCTCTTGAATTACAGAAAGCCTCCAGATTCTGTTCTTTTGCTGACCAGGCAACAAGGGTTAGAGGAAGTGGCATCAGCTGGATTGCATTGGATCCCTCAAAACACTGTGGAGAGACCCAGTCAGAACATTTCTCTGATGGACTTGCCTGCAGATTCCACTAAACCTCTGTACCCCAAACAGTCAACTAACATTTTTTTGTACTAACAATCATAGAATCACACTCACAGAACAGTAGGGGTTGGAAGGGACCTCCAGAGGTCATCCAGTCCAACCCCCTTGGTACAGAGTAGCATCACCCAGGGCAAAGCACACAGGAACACATCCAGGTGGGCTTGGAAAATCTCCAGGGAAGGAGACTCCACAACCTCTCTGGGCAGCCTGCTCCAGGCCTCCAGCACCCTCACACCAAACAAGTTTCTCCTCATCTTGAGGCAGAACCTCCTGGCTTCCAGCTTGTATCCACTGTCCCTCATCCTATTGCTGGGCACCACCCTAAAGAGCCTGGCACCTTCATCCTGACCCCCACCCCTAAGATCATAGGATGGGAAGGTTGGAAGGGACCTCAAGGACCATCCAGTTTCAACCCTCTGCCATAGGCAGGGACACCTCCCACTAGCACAGGGCACTCAAGGTCTCATCCAACCTGGCCTTGAACACCTCCAGGGAGGGAGCAGTTACAACCTCCCTGGGCAACCTGTGCCAGTGCTACTTATATTGATCAGATCCCCTCTCAGCATTCTCAAAACAGCCCCAGGGCTCTCAGCCTTTCTTCACAGCAGAGTTGTTCCAGTCCCTTCAGCATCCTCCTGGCTCTCTGTTGGACTCTCTCCAGCAGGTCCCTGTCTCTCTTGAACTGGGGAGCTGCAAACTGGACACAGCATTGCAGTTGGGCAGAGCAGAGCAGGAGGAGAACCTCCTTAGCTTGCTGGTCACACTTTTCCTGATACCCTCCAGGAAGCCACTGTCCCCTGTCCCATGCAGAATTTGCTGTGCACCAGCACTCCAAGCTCTTTCTCCATGGAGCTGCTTCCCAGCAGGATGACTCCTACTCTGTACAAGTGTCTGGTGCTTTTTTACTCCAACACTGAAAATATTTAAGGAAATTCTAATCCCTTCCCTGGTCCTGCTGCTCACACTCTTCCTGATCCAGGCCAGGATGCTGGCAGTCTTCTCTGTCTTTCATGCACACTGCTGGCTCACCTTCAGCTGGCTGCCAACCTGCATCCTCAGGGCATTCTCTGCTGGGCAGTCTCCAGCCACTCTGCCCCAAGCCTGGAGTGTTCATGGGGTCTTTATGACCCAAGTATAGAACCCAGCATCTGGGCTTGTTGAACCTCATACAACTGACCTCAGTCCACCAATCCACCCGGCCCAGGTCCCTCTGTAGAGGTTTCTTACCCTCAAGCAGATCAATGTTCCCAGCCAGCTTAGTGTCATCTGCAAACTTAATGATGGTGCATTCCAACCCTCACCAGCCTTGCTCCTGCAAACTGCCCTGCTGCTGTTCCATCTGCTGCTGTAACAGAGCACTTTGCCTGCCTCAGACTTGAGAGCCCAGCTGGGCAGGCATCACTCTCAGTTTGAGTTTCTGCACCAACAATGATTTGCTTGTACCAATAAAAAAATACTCTGATTTAATCATGGAGTCATAGACTGGCTTAGGTTGGAAGGGACCTCAGAGATCATCTACTCCAACCTCCCTGCCACCTCTCAACTAAAGTTGCCTGCTCAGGGCTTTATTCACTCTGCTCTTGAACAGCTCCAGGGAGAAGGCAGCCACAACCTCCATGGGCAACCTCCTACTGAAGAACTTCTTCCTCAGCTCCAAACCATTCCCCCTTGGCCTGTCTACACACCCTCAGGAAAAGTCTCTCTGCAGCCTTCCTGCAGGATCCCTTCAGGCACTGGCAGGCAGCTCTGAGGTCCCTCCAGAGACTTCTCTTTTCTACACTGCACACCCCCAGCTCCCTCAGTCTGTGCTCAAGCAGAGCTGCTCCAGCCCTTGCAGCCTCTTTGTGGCCTCCTTTGGCCTCCCTCCAGCAGCTCTGTGTCCTTCTTCTGCTGGAGACAGCAGCACTGGAGGCAGAATTGGAGGTGAGGTCTGAGCAGAGCAGAGCCAAGGGGCACAATCCCCTCTCTTGCCCTCTGCTCACACTGCTGTGGTTGCAGCCAGCACACAGCTGCCTGCTGGGCTGCATGGGGGCACTGCTGGCTCCCATGCAGCTGCTCAACAACCAACACCTCTAAGGCTTTTTTTCAGAGCTGCTCTCAACCCATTCTGCCAGCCTGGATCTGTGCCTGGGTTGCCCCAACTCAGCTGCAGGATCTTGCACTTTGACTTGTGGAACCTCATGCAGCTGACGCTGCCTTACATCTGCAACCTGAGCCCACCTGCAGCACTGCCTCCGGTTCAGGTCCCCCAAGGCAGGAAGGACCTGGAACTGTTGGAGTGGGGCAAGAAGGGGCCACAAAGATGATCAGAGTGCTGAAGAACCTCTGCTATGGGGACAGGCTGGGGGAGCTGGGGCTGAGCCTGGAGAACAGAAGGCTCCAGGGAGATCTTATAGCAGCCTGCCAGTACCTTAAGAGGTACGAGAAAGTAGGAAGGGACTTTCTCCAAGGGCTCCCAGTGATAGGATGAAAGGGAATGGATTGAAGTTTGAAGAGGGCAGAGTTAGACTGGAGATTAGGAAGAAATTCTTTAGAGTGACCTCTGTCAAAGCTGGAACTATCATAGAACCAGCAGACTGGTCAGGCAGGTTTTGCCCTTTGTGAAGCCATTCCTCTAATAAGACAATCTGCCATGATATTTGGAACCAAACACAGAAACCTCCTTTTAAAACAGTAAAAATCTCCTTTAAACCAAGGCTTATGAACTCCCTTTGGCTCGTCTGCAAGATGAACTGGACACTAAAACTCTCCTGCACATCACAAACCAGAGCAGACTGTGCTAACAGTACCAATGCCAACAATTCCCATGCAGCGCTAAATCAAACACAGGGATTAGTTGCAGATGGTGATGTGCACTGAAATGAGCATGAGGAGACTTCCCAGGGCCTTCATCACTCAGAGAAAAGCTTTCAAAACTGCTGGTTCCCATCCTCTGCAGTCCCAACAAGCAGAACAACCTCAGTTTCACCAACTTTGCTCTCTGCAGAAATCTTAAGGCATTAATCTGAGCAGAGATGGATAAAGTGATACCCAAACCTGGCACAGAGATCATCACCTGCTTGTGTGTAATAACAGATTTGCTGAAAAAGGAATTGCTGAATCTGATCAGGTGCATCAGGAAAAGTGTGGCCAGCAGGGTTAGGGAGGTTCTGATCTGCCCCTCTGCTCTGTCCTGCCCTGCTGAGACCACAGCTGCAATACTGGGACCAGTTTGGGGCTCCCCAGTTCAAGAGAAACAGAGACCTGCTGGAGAGAGTCCAACAGAGAGCCAGGAGGATGCTGAAGGGACTGGAAGAGCTCTGCTGTGAAGAAAGGTTGAGAGCCCTGGGGCTGGTTAGGATGGAGAGGAGAAGGCTGAGAGGGGATCTGAGCAGTGTCTATCAATAGCTGAGGGGTGGGGTCAGGATGAAGGTGCCAGGCTCTGTTTGGGGGTGCCCAGGGATAGGACAAACAGCAACAAGAACAAGCTGGAAGTCAGGAGGTTCCAGCTCAAGATGAGGAAAAACTTGTTTGGTGTGAGGGTGCTGGAGGCCTGGAGCAGGCTGCCCAGAGAGGTTGTGGAGTCTCTTTCTCCACAAGCTCCCCTGGATGTGTTCCTGGGTGACCTTTCCTAGGTGTTACTTCTCTGGTCCAGGGGTTGGAGTGGCTGATCTCTGGAGGTCCCTTCCGACCATTCTGTGAGCAAACCATCCCCAGCATTTCCCAACTCTTACTGCTCAGCTGAAGCTGGAGAGCGACAGGTGTCAGAGAGCAGACACGGAGTAATTCCTGTTCTCAGCCCAGCTGCCCACAGCTTGATCACGACTTACACAAGCTGCCTTCAGAGGAAAGCAGAGCTTCGGTAACAAGGGGCTACAGCACAGCTCCTACTACTTGAGTTACAGTCACGCGTGAGTTACGCACGCGTACGGCTTACATGCGCCCACACAAGTTACACGCCCGCGGGTTACGCTCACGCACGGGTTACACTCACACATGCACGCATGGGTTACACGCACGCACAGGTTTCACACACAGGTTATATTCACACATCCATGCAGGGGTTGCTTACACGCACAGGTTACACACAAGCACACACGCATGGGTTACATGCATGCACACACGGGTTACACACACACGGGTTAGTCACGCACAGACACATGGGTCATGCGCACAGGTTATATGCACGCACATGCGGGTTACATGCGTGCACACACGGGTTACACGCACACATGCACGCATGGGTTACACACATGCACAGGTTTCACACACGGGTTATATTCACACATCCACGCAGGGGTTGCTTACACGCACAGGTTACACACAAGCACACACGCATGGGTTACATACATGCACACACGGGTTACACTCACACACGGGTTACACGCACACATGCACGCATGGGTTACACACATGCACAGGTTTCACACACGGGTTATATTCACACATCCACGCAGGGGTTGCTTACACGCACAGGTTACACACAAGCACACACGCATGGGTTACATACATGCACACACGGGTTACACTCACACACGGGTTACACGCACACATGCACGCATGGGTTACACACATGCACAGGTTTCACACACGGGTTATATTCACACATCCACGCAGGGGTTGCTTACACGCACAGGTTACACACAAGCACACACGCATGGGTTACATACATGCACACACGGGTTACACTCACACACGGGTTACACGCACACATGCACGCATGGGTTACACACATGCACAGGTTTCACACACGGGTTATATTCACACATCCACGCAGGGGTTGCTTACACGCACAGGTTACACACAAGCACACACGCATGGGTTACATACATGCACACACGGGTTACACTCACACACGGGTTACACGCACACATGCACGCATGGGTTACACACATGCACAGGTTTCACACACGGGTTATATTCACACATCCACGCAGGGGTTGCTTACACGCACAGGTTACACACAAGCACACACGCATGGGTTACATACATGCACACACGGGTTACACTCACACACGGGTTACACGCACACATGCACGCATGGGTTACACACATGCACAGGTTTCACACACGGGTTATATTCACACATCCACGCAGGGGTTGCTTACACGCACAGGTTACACACAAGCACACACGCATGGGTTACATACATGCACACACGGGTTACACTCACACACGGGTTACACGCACACATGCACGCATGGGTTACACACATGCACAGGTTTCACACACGGGTTATATTCACACATCCACGCAGGGGTTGCTTACACGCACAGGTTACACACAAGCACACACGCATGGGTTACATACATGCACACACGGGTTACACTCACACACGGGTTACACGCACACATGCACGCATGGGTTACACACATGCACAGGTTTCACACACGGGTTATATTCACACATCCACGCAGGGGTTGCTTACACGCACAGGTTACACACAAGCACACACGCATGGGTTACATACATGCACACACGGGTTACACTCACACACGGGTTACACGCACACATGCACGCATGGGTTACACACATGCACAGGTTTCACACACGGGTTATATTCACACATCCACGCAGGGGTTGCTTACACGCACAGGTTACACACAAGCACACACGCATGGGTTACATACATGCACACACGGGTTACACTCACACACGGGTTAGTCACGCACAGACACATGGGTCATGCGCACAGGTTATATGCACGCACATGCGGGTTACATGCGTGCACACACGGGTTACACGCACACATGCACGCATGGGTTACACACATGCACAGGTTTCACACACGGGTTATATTCACACATCCACGCAGGGGTTGCTTACACGCACAGGTTACACACAAGCACACACGCATGGGTTACATACATGCACACACGGGTTACACTCACACACGGGTTAGTCACGCACAGACACATGGGTCATGCGCACAGGTTATATGCACGCACATGCGGGTTACATGCGTGCACACACGGGTTACACGCACACATGCACGCATGGGTTACACACATGCACAGGTTTCACACACGGGTTATATTCACACATCCACGCAGGGGTTGCTTACACGCACAGGTTACACACAAGCACACACGCATGGGTTACATGCATGCACACACGGGTTACACACACACGGGTTAGTCACGCACAGACACATGGGTCATGCGCACAGGTTATATGCACGCACATGCGGGTTACATGCATGCACACACGGGTTATATGCACACATGTTACACACACACGTACGTGGTCTACACATGCAGATATGCTCACAGGTTACAGGCACACACACACAGGTTACATGCATGCACACATGGGTTACACACACGTGAGTTACATTCATAGAATCATAGAATGGTAAGGTTGGAAGGGACCTCAAGGATCATCTAGTTTCAACCCCCTGCCATAGGCAGGGACACCTCCCACTAGCACAGCTCACTCAAGGCCTCATCCAATCTGGCCTTGAACACATCCAGGGAGGGAGCAGCCACAACCTCCCTGGGTAACCTNGCCTTGAACCCACCCAGGGAGGGACCAGCCACAACCTCCCTGGGTAACCTGTGCCAGTGCCTCACCACCCTCACTGTAAAGAACTTCCTCCTAACATCCAGTCTAAATCTCCCCTCTGCCAGTTTAAGCCCATTGCCCCTTGTCCTGTCATTGCAGGACCTTGTAAATAATCTCTCCCCAGCCTTCCTGTAGGCCCCCTTCAGATACTGCAAGGCTACTATCAGGTCCCCTCGAAGCCTTCTCTTCTCCAGGTTGAAGAGCCCCAACTCTCTCAGCCTGTCCTCACAGCAGAGCTGCTCCAGCCCTCTGATCATCTTTGTGGCCCTCCTCTGGACCCGCTCCAACACTTCCATGTCCTTCCTGTGCTGAGGGCTCCAGATCTGCACACAGTACTCCAGGTGGGGTCTGACGAGAGCAGAGTAAAGTGGCAGAATCCCCTCCCTTGCCCTGCTGCCCACACTGCTCTTGATGCAGCCTAGGACTCGGTTGGCTGTCTGGGCTGCATGTGCACACTGCAGGCTCATGGTGAGCTTTGGATCAACCCAGACTCCAAGGTCCTTTTCCTCAGGGCTGCTCTCAGTCAGTCATCACCCATCACATTCATGCATGTGGGTTACACATGCACACACACGTGTACATGGGTTACACACACACGGGTTACACACACGCACTCATGCACACTGATTACACACACGCAGGCTACACATGTGCATACAGGTTGCACACACGCGGTTGCACACACATGGTTACACGCGCATGCACACAGGTTACACAGACACATGGATGGGTTACACACATGCACAGTGGTTATACACATACGCACGCGGGTTATGCACACTCATGCATGTTACACATGCACACTCATGCACACAGGTTACACACGGGTCACACACATGCGGGTTATGCACACTCATGCACATTACACACGCACACACACAGGTTACACACACACGTTACACACGTACGCTCGTGTAGGTTACATGCGCACACTCGTGCACACGGGTTACACACACATGTTACACGTGCACACTCGTGCGGGTTACATGCGCACACTCGTGCAGGTTACACATGCACACTCGTGCACACAGGTTACACGCACGTACACGGGTTACACACACACATGGGTTACATACATACACATGCGGGTTATACACAGGTTACACACGCGCACTTGGGTTACACACACACGGGTTACATACACAGGTTACATATGCGCACATGGGTTACACACATGCGCACACTGGTTACACACATACACATGCGAGTTACGCACACTCATGCACATGGATTACACGCGGGTTACGTTACACACGCACACAGGTTACACACGCACACATGCACGCGGGTTACACACAGGCATGCGTGGGTTACACACACACGTGCATGCACACAGGTTACACTTATATGCATGCAGGTTGCACACGGGTTACACACACACTGGTTACACACATACACATGCAGGTTACACACGCACACTCATGCACACGGGTTACACGCACACTGGTTACACACATACACATGCAGGTTACACACGCACACTCATGCACACGGATTACACACACACACAGGTTACACATGCACATATGCATATGGGTTACACACGTGCATGCACACGGGTTACACACATACACATGGGGGTTACACACATACACATGGGGGTTACACACGCACACTCATGCACACAGATTACACACATGCAGGTTACACACATGCACATGGGTTACACACATACACATGCAGGTTACACATGCACACTCATGCACATGGGTTACACACATACATATGTGGGTTACACATGCACACTTATGCACACAGATTACACACATGCACATGGGTTACACATACACATGCAGGTTACACATGCACACTCATACACATGGGTTACACACATACACATGGGGGTTACACACGCACACTCATGCACACAGATTACACACATGCAGGTTACACACATGCACATGGGTTACACACATACACATGCAGGTTACACATGCACACTCATGCACATGGGTTACACACATACATATGTGGGTTACACATGCACACTTATGCACACAGATTACACACATGCACATGGGTTACACATACACATGCAGGTTACACATGCACACTCATACACATGGGTTACACACACATGCACACGGGTTACACACATATATATGTGGGTTACACATGCACACTTATGCACACGGATTACACGCTTGCACACGGGTTACACATACACATGCAGGTTACACATGCACACTCATGCACATGGGTTACACACACATGCACACGGGTTACACACATACACATGCAGGTTACACACACACTCATGCACACGCACACAGGTTACACACGCACACATGCATGTGGGTTACACACAGGCACACGTGGGTTACACACACACGTGCATGCACACGGGTTACACATATATGCACGCAGGTTACACACTCATGCACGCGGGTTACTCACACGGGTTACACGCACACACACACACGCCATACAATTTAACTCATCTGAAGGCAGCACTAAACGTTGCTCCCCGAAGTCGAACTAAGAAGTAATCACAAACATCTCAGAGTTCCACCTTCACCTGCCTGGATGTGTTCCTGTGTGATCTGCTCTGGGTGTTGCTGTTCTGGCAGGGGGTTGGTTGAGCTTTGGAGGTCCCTTCCAGCCCCTGACATTCTGCGAGTCTGTGACTCCTCCACCTCCACAGGGAGCCTCTACCAATGCCCAAGAATCCTTTCTGTGAAGACGTTTTCCAGCCAGGCGGTCACTCTCTTGGGGAGGGAACCAAACTCCTTCCGGGTGGGTTTCACATTACCAAGCAGCCATGGGGCAGGTTTGGGTGCCAGGGGTGTTCCCACAAAGCCAGCTGAAGTTGGCAGGGGACATTCATTTCAGTGCTGAGTTCCACCCTATGGCAACACTCATCCACTGGTCAGCTTCGTCCTCACTCTGTATGCAAGGTCCAGCTCCTCCTAAATTCATGGTACACGCTCTAAGGTGAGTGGGTTATTTTGAGTAGGGGTCCTGCAGCTAGGTGTGTTCTCCAGAGGTTCTGGTGGTCTTGCAAGCTTGAACTTTGTTTCAGCCTTTGAATTCCTCTTCCTCATGTGCTCACAGGTTAGATGCTCCCATAGTTTGCCAGCTGCTGGACCTTCTAAACTGCTTTTCACTGTTTTGTAAGGACACTTGGCATAGAATACTTGGGCTAGGAGGAGGGGCTGAGGGAGTTGGGGGGGTTGAGGCTGCAGCAGAGGAGCCTGAGGGCAGAGCTGATTGCTCTCTGCAGCTGCCTGCAGGGAGGTGGCAGTGAGCAGGGGGCAGCCTCTGCTCCTTGGTGCCAAGGGCCAGCAGCAGAGGCATTGGTTCCAAGCTGCCCCAGGGCAGGCTCAGGCTGCCTCTTGGGAACTCTTTGTGCCCTGGAAGGCTTCTGCAGCCCTGCAATGGTGTGCCCAGGGCAGTGCTGCAGTGCCCATGGCTGGAGGTGTTCCAGCAGCCTGTGGAGCTGTGCTTAGGGCCATGGTTTGGTGCTGAGCCTGCAGTGCTGGGTGCAGGCTTGGGCTGGGTGAGCTTGGAAGGCTCTTCTATCCCAAGATATTCTGGATTCTGTTAAGGAAAGATCTATGGGGAGGCTTCAGTGATGAGCCCTCATTATAAGAAGGACATGGACCTGATGGAGTGGGTCCAGAGGAGGCCACAAGAATGATCAGAGGGTTGAAGCAGCTCTGCTGTGAGGGCAGGCTGAGGGAGCTGGGGTTGTTCAATCTGGAGAAAAAAAAGGCTCCAGGGGGACCTAATAGCAGCTTGCCAGTACCTGAAGGGGGCCTATAGGAAGGATGGAGAGAAGGTGTTTACAAAGGCCTGCAGTGACAGGATGAGAGGCAATGGGTTCAAGCTTGACAAGAGTAGATTTAGATTGGATGTTAGGAGCAAGTTCTTTACTATGAGGGTGGTGAAGCACTGGGACAGGTTGCGCAGGGAGATGATTGGGGCTCCTTCCCTGGAGACATTCAAGGTGGGTGACCTGGGCTGGTGGAGGGTGCTGGCTGCAGGGTGGCTGGACCTGATGCCCTTTAGAAGTCCTTTCTGGCCTGGACCATTCTATGATTCTAGGAGGATGAAAAGACTCTTTGTTAGTTTCAGGCAATAAGGATGTGGTTAGATGGGTGAGGTGGCACAGGCTGCCCAAGCTCATCAGCATTTGCAACCCTTTTCCTACAACGCTGTTTCATTTTATCAGGAACCACTTTTCCAGGATAAAACCCTCCATTTGACATGCATAGCTGCATAGCCTCAAACTCACTGAAAATCCTTGGAAACCAAGAGTGAATTTCAAACTACATCTTGAGGTTCTTCACTGTGACTCTTTTCACTCACTTTGTCCTTCCAGTGACTCACAAGTAATTGTTTGTGTGGGAAGATCAAACAAATGCCTCTTCCACAGCACACAGCATATGGCTTCATGGACTGTATGGATCCAAGATTTACATCCACCTTACCTTTTACTGAACAATACAACCTGTTCTCAAAGCTTTACACAGGCTCTCAATTCTATTACTTATCACTGAGTAATGCAAACATCTTGGTTAAGTCTGGCTACCAAAATAACAGCAGAAAATTGCAACCTTATTTCCCCTCAGCTGTCTTGCTTTTGAAGAAAAAAAAAAAAAAAACAACCAACTATAGAAGAAAACCCTCAAATGATATTTTGAGTTGGACTTGGCATTTTGGTTGAGCAGATACTACCATTCAGGTTCAGGGACCTCTGGAGATACCATAGAATCATAGAATAGAATCATAGAATCAGAGACCACATGGATCATGCAGTTCCAACCCCCCTGCCATGGGCAGGGACACCCTACCCTAGAGCAGGCTGCCCACAGCCTCATCCAGCCTGGCCTTAAACACCTCCAGGGATGGGGCCTCAACCACCTCCCTGGGCAACCCCTGCCAGGCTCTCACCACTCTCATGCTGAACAACTTCCTCCTCACCTCCAGGCTGAATCTCCCCACCTCCAGCTTTGCTCCATTCCTCCCTGTCCTGTCACTCCCTGAGAGCCTAAAAAGTCCCTCCCCAGCTTTTTTGTAGCCCACTTCAGATCCTGGAAGTCCACCAGAAGGTCACCTGGGAGCCTCCTCTTCTCCAGGTTGCACAGCCCCAACTCTTTCAGTCTGTCCTCACAGCAGAGCAGCTCCAGCCCTCTCAGTATCCTCATGGCCCTCCTCCGGACACACTCCAGCATCTCCACATCCCTCTTGTCCCAGGGGCTCCAGAACTGGATGCAGTGCTCCAGGTGGAGTCTCAGCAGAGTGGAGCAGAGGGGCAGAATCCCCTCCCTGGCCCTGCTGCCCACACTGCTCCTGCTGCAGCCCAGGCTCTGGTTGCTCTCTGGGCTGCAGTGCACACTGCTGGCTCATGTTGAGCTTCTCCTCCACCAGTATCCCACTCTCCTCAGGGCTGTTCTCCAGCCAGGCACTACCCAGCCTGGATTGCTGCTTTGGACTGCATTGATATCAAACCCAAGCAGTTCCTGGGGGACTTCTCACTTTCTTTACTGAAGCTATTCCACTTTGCTTAACTGTAGTAGCAAAGGGGTTGGAATGAGATGTGTTGCCTGCCTGGGAATGGTGTCTTCAACATGAGTTATTTTTTCTGACACAGAATGCCTCAGTACTTTTAAAAAGTTGAAACAGCATCAGGAAGAGACATTGAGAGAGATATTGGAGTCCAAATCCCTAACACCATTCTTCAGCCACCTACATCATTAGGAAGGTACTTTAAAATTTCAGACTCAAAACTCAGAATCATAGAGTCACTTATACTGGAAAAGACCTTTAAAATCATCCAGTCCAACCATTCTCTAACTCTGACAAGTCTGGGGCTAAACCTCCTCCCTCAGCACCACATCTCTGCCCGTTGGAAACACTTCCAGGAACGGGGATTCAACCACTTTCCTGGGGAGCCTGCTCCAGTGCTTGAGAATCCTTTCATGGAAGAAGTTTCTTCTCATATCCAACCTAAACCTTCCCTGGGACAAGTTGTGGCCATTTCTTCTCAGTCTATCACTTGTTACTCAAGAGAAGAGCCCAAAACTCACCTCACTGAGTTATAGATATGCTCCACTCTGTATAAAGCAATGAGAAACTACACAGGGTGTAATGGAATGTAGAGGCTTGGAGAGATTCTAAATCCTTAACAAATACCCACAAAGGTGTAATTGATTAAGCCAAGAAATCATAGAATCACAGAATGGTTGGGGTCAATACAGGAACAAAAGAACTTTGGACTAGGAAACACAGCAGTAAGATTATTTAAATTGCAGAAACAGCAACAGAGAAATTTCCCAGTACCAATCACAGAATGGTAGAGGTTGGAAGGGACTTCCAGAGATCAGTCCAACCCCCCTGCCAGAGCAGCATCACCCAGGGCAGGGCACACAGGAACACATCCAGGTGGGCTTGGAAAGTCTGCAGAGAAGGAGACTCCACAATCTCTCTGGGCAGCCTGCTCCAGGTCCTCCAGCACCCTCACACTGTGATGGTTTGGGAGTTCCCTGCCTGCCCCCCCCACTTTGTAAAATGACCCAGACTAGAACTCAGCCAGCTGGAAGTTAAGGATTGAAGCTCTNCTTCTCCCCACCCCTATACCTTACCCCAGGGTTTGCCTTACACTCAAGGTGAGCTTGGAGGATCGGCCAGGGGTTTAGAAGGAAAGTGGTTAGTGAGGTTACTCAGCAGAGAGGAGAAGGCAGGAAGTTAGACAGCCTGAGATGCTGTGCCCGAGGGACTGCAAGCCTGAGCAGCTTGTCTTTGTTTTGTATTCCTTTCTTAAACATCTCAACAAGCCTATGAGTGAAGCAGACATCACCATTGTTTTCCTTTCACAGCCTGTAATATAATTTTCTCTATTAAAATATTCCAATTAGCCTCAAACCAGCATACACACCAAACAAGTTTTTCCTCAGGCTGAGCTGGAACCTCCTGGCTTCCAGCTTGTACCTGTTGTTCCTTGTCCTACCCCTGGGCACCCCTAAACAGAGCCTGACACCTTCATCCTGACACCCAGCCCTCAGATACAGACATTCACAGGAGTTGGAAATGTACTCTTGGTTGTCAGTTTTTATGACCAAGTAATGAATCCACAGCAGAAGCACTGCAAAACCATAGCGGTGACTGCTTTGGAGAAAGGAAGACCTTTCCAGCTGCTGGGTCGCTGAAGGTCATTGCACACACAAATGAGTTCAAAGCACACACAGCTGCCTCTAAACCGTTTTCCTCAACAACTTCTACATTTCCTGCGTGGCAAAAACACTGATGCTTGGAATAATAAAAAAAAAACAAAACACCAAAACCTAAACAAACCAAACCACAACCAACAAACAAACCAGGGAAAAAAAAAAAAACCCCACCAAAATGACTTAATTAATGCCTCAAAATGTGCTGTAGAACCCAGACTGCCATAAAAGGTGTTTTCAGACTTCAAAGAGCAACTTCATTACCCAAACCGTTTGCAGCTGCCAGTCAGATGTAAATAAAGTGCAGCTTCTCACCACGTGAAATGTGTTTGGATGTCCTACAGCAGAGCTCATAAGCTTTTTTGTTTTGGTTTGGGGGTTTTTTGGGTCTCATTATTTTTCTCCAAAGCTTCTCGGGTCTTGACTCAGCCACAAGTAGTGTGTGGGTGGAAGGATCCGTCCATTTCTGCTTCCAACACTCCAGCCTGAGGCTGCAGAGCTGCAAACTTTTAACCGCAGCTGCCAGTGCCACGCAGCAGTGCCAAGTTATTAGCGGTTTGCTGCTGCTCCTCTCTAACATCATCGACTGGTTTCAAACTTTTTTTTCCTTCCCCCCCCCCCTTTTTTTCTTTTCTTTCTTTTTTTTTTCCCTTCCCTTTCTTTTTCTTTAACCCAAACACTAAAGCAAAGTGTCAGATCTCAGCGCGTTTGTGCTCGGGACTTCATTTTTAAGCTGGTTCTCTTGATGGACATCACACTACATTACAGTGACATGTTTTGAACCGGACTAAAAGAATGGTTTGGCAGCGTCCCCACGCATCCAATTAGGGGCAGTTGAAGCTACTTGTAGTCTAGCTGCTCTAGAAAAAGTACCAGGCAATTTCGGAGTTAGTTGGGAGCAGGGTTTTGCTTCACCCACAAGCCTGAACTGCCTTCCTAACATTCAGTACTTGGCTATTTCCAGCATCAACGAGATAAACAGGACAAGGGGAAAAAGCAAAGCCACTAACAAAAAGCGCCTGGCTGCTTGAAGAACAGCCAGAAAAAAAAAAAAAGAAAAAACATTTTGGAAGAGTAATCGAACCGGCGAGGACTAAACTCCGACTACAGAAACCCGAAGCGGCCCATGGCATGCCCAGAGACAGGAAGCGCTGAGAAGTAACCAGAGTGTTTTCGTTAAAGATACTGTTTCCATCTTACCGCTTCGTAATCCTCGCTGCCAAAAAGGTACATAGCTGCGGCTCGGCGGGCGCCCGCGGCTCCCCGAAGGCCTCAAAGCAAGATCCTCGCCTGCATCTTCCACTTGGGAGCCGCCGCGGGCCGGCCCCGGGCCCGCCGCACCGGCCCCGCGCTCCTTTCCCACGCTCCGGCTGCTCCCCGAGCGCTGCTCTGGGGCGCACAGGGAAGGCAACAGGCGCTGAGCCCGACCGCTTCAGGAGCCGAGCTCCGCGCAACGGCGGCAGAGGCAGCGAATCCGCTCCCAGGCTCAGCGCGCTGTGGGCTCCAGGGTGAACTCCAGCAGCGGACTCTAGCAGCGAGCTCTAGGGCGAACTCCAGTAGCGGAGTCCGGCGGCGAGCTCTAGGGCGGGCTCCGGCAGTAGCGGGGTCCGGCGGCGAGCTCTAGGGCGGGCTCCGGCAGTAGGGGAGGTCTGGCATCGAGCTCTTGGGCGGCCTACAGCAGTAGGGGAGTCCGGCGGCGAGCTCTAGGGCGGACTCTCCCAGCGGGCTCCGGCGCCGAGCGGGGCCGGACGCCCATTCAGGCTCCTGCTCCTCCTCACACGCCGCCAGCGCTGTCTCGATTGGCTGCGAAGAAAGCAGGCTGGGGAGCGGCGGGCGGGAGCCCGGAGACCTGTGGACCGGGAGAGGAGGACTCGGGAGGATGGCAAGAGTGGCAGGCGGGAGCCCAGAGATCTGTGGATCGGGATGGGAGGTCCCGGGAGGATGGCAAGAGCGGCGGGCCGCAGCCCGGAGATCTGTGGATCGGGATGGGAGGTCCCGGGAGGATGGCAGGAATGGCGTGGATTCGTCACTCAGGGGCTGGGAAAGCAAACGCTGCAGCGCTCGGGACGAGGCAGCGCAGCTGGTTTGACTTGGAGGAGCTCGGGAAGAGGCAGCTCACTACCTGGCTTACCAGAGCTCATCTGGAACAATCCCTCACTCCCCTAGTATCTCTGCAGAAAGCCGTAGAGCTATCTCACCCCCTCTCTCTTGAATCGGTCCAGGATAGTTTTCCATTTGCTATGCTTCACTGCTTCCTTCACCTGATAAACCCCAGACTGCTGCTAGCCAAACACTGCAACTTTATCTCTGTGAAACGATGGCACTGGGGTCACAGCAGAGCTAAACCTGCTGCCTCCTGTGTATGACACACACCAGCACAGCTTGAGCCCTGCCTTGCTGCTGGCCAACTGCCAGGCCAGGTAGAGTAGGTAAAGCAGCCAAAGAGTGGCATAAAAAATGCTCAAGATTAAAAGACTTTGGAGAGTGATTCACCAAGAGCATTCCTACTCTAACACTAAATCTCATTAAAGATTTCAATCACAGAAGCACAGAATCGTTTGGATGATAAAAGACCTTTAGGGACACCCAGGCCAACCATTCTCTATCGCTACCAAGGCTGGGGCTAAGCCACGTCCCTCAGCACCACATCTCCGCCTCTTTGAAACGCCTCTGGGGGTGGGGATTCAACCACCGCCCTGGGCAGCCTGTGACAGCAGTTAAGAATCCTTTCAGTAAAGAAGCTTCGTCTCATCTTCAACTCAAACCTCCCCTGGTGCAACTTGAGGCCATTTCCTCTTGTCCTAACACTTGTTACTAGGAGGAGATCGACTTCCACCTTGCTGTAATCTCATTTCATGGAGTTGTAGAGAGCCAGAAGGTCTCCAATCAGCCTCCTCCTCTCCAAGGTGAACAACCCCAGTTCCCGCGGCTGCTCCTCCTGTTCTCCAGACCCTTCACCAGGAGAGAATGTTTAGGAATACAGTACAAAGGCAGACATACAGAAACACTGCCCTCTGGGAAAGGCTGTGCCTCCAGCTGGGGAAGAGGCCATCCCAATCAGCACAGCTTTAAAGCAGCACTTGAAATCACAGAATCAAGCAGGTTGGAAGAGACCTCCAAGCTCACCCAGCCCAACTTAGCACCCAGCCTTAGCCAATCAACCAGACCATGGTACTAAGTGCCCCATCCAGGCCTTTCTTCAACACCACCATGGTCGGCAATTCCACCACCTCCCTGGGCAGCCCATTCCAATGCCAATCACTCTCCACGTCAAGAACTTCCTCCTAACATCCAGCCTAGACCTCCCCTGGCACAGCTTGAGACTGTGTCCCCTCATTCTATTGCTGGTTGCCTGGGAGAAGAGCCCAATCCCACCTGGCTACAACCTCCCTTCAGGTAGCTGTAGAGAGCAACCAGGTCTGCCCTGAGCCTCCTCTCCTCCAGGCTGCAGAGTCCTCTGAATGCCTCCTAGCTGACATTCCTGCTGTCACTGTATCCCACAGCCAACAGTGTGCAGAAGCTTTAGGGGAAGTTCTGCAATGGGTAATGTGTGAAGGAGGACACGTGTGGGCACGCACTTGCCCATTTATATCTGCAGTCACGTTACTGTAACACACACAGCATGGCACGGCAGGGCACCACGGACACACACAGCACCCAACAGCACTTTGTGCTGCTCACCTGCCCGCTGGGCCGCACAGGAAAGAGACCAAGGCAGCTTCCCCAGCACAAACACCAAGCCAAGCAGTTCAAATACACTCCCTGCTCCTCCCCTCCCCTTGCTCCCCTCTACCTCAACCAGCCTGGTTCATGTGAGTTAGCAGGAAGTGCTCTCTGCCTTCTCTCCTGAAACAGACCTGTGGTCCTCTGCTGCCTATAGGTGATGTGTTTGATGAGTCTCTTCTTACAGGTAAACTTAGCCTGGCAGTCTAACTGGGCACTTCAGGGTTAACCTGGCAGTCTAACTGGGCACTTCAGAGTTAACCTGGCAGTCCAACTGGGCATTTCAGGGTTAACCTGGCAGGGTAACTGGGCATTTCAGGGTTAACCTGGCAGTCTAACTGGGCACTTCAGGGTTAACCTGGCAGTCTAACTGAGCACTTCAGGGTTAGAATCATAGAATCATAGAATGGTAAGGTTGGAAGGGACCTCAAGGATCATCTAGTTCCAACCCCCTGCCATAGGCAGGGACACCTCCCACTAGCACAGCTCACTCAAGGCCTCATCCAACCTGGCCTTGAACACATCCAGGGAGGGAGCAGCCACAACCTCCCTGGGCAACCTGTTCCAATGCCTCACCACCCTCACTGTAAAGAACTTTCTCCTAACATC
>VWZE01002412.1:4461-21183 GCA_013396675.1 Eubucco bourcierii
GTTTACTCCCCTGGGGCAATTTCACTGAAGACAATGGAGATTCTTAATTGGCTTCAACAGGCTTTGGATCAAGGCCACAGAAGTCATATAGATCAAAATATTTCCAGCTATCTAGCTGGATGGCAAGAAGCGGCTGAGGTGGTGATGTTTGTGAGAACAATTCGTATTTTTACTCTGCTATTTTATTATGGGGGGAAAAAAAACAATAACAAAAAGAATCCCAGACCCAATGTTTGTTGTTTATTTCTCTGTCCAAGAGACGTCCACAGCTTTCTAATATCATGTAGAGGACACTAACGCAATGTATTATGCATGCTACCTGTGTTCTGTTATGTGATTGGCTTTCACCTCGCCTAATTTGTCTACTGAGTCTGGAAGGTGGTTGAGGGGTGATGAGAACGGAAATACCCTAAATCTGTCAGAATTACTTAGACATGTTGATATGTTTTGAAAAAAATGAGTATTCATTACTGCACATTGCTTCTTCAAGGTAAATTTCTGAACTAGCACACGTTAGAGTCTTTAAATGTGAGCAACTGCATCGATCAGCTTCTGTTTTATAATATTTTTCCATGTATGGTATCAATAATATGATATTAACTGAGCTCTATTAAGGAGAGACACTGGTCATCTCAGGAAAAGATATTGCATCTACCTTGATCTACTTTTTCCTTTTCTGATAGTTTTGTTTTGTATGTTTTGTTCGTATTCCATCTATCCTCTCTGTGTCTTATTAATGTACCCTCATCGTGAGATAAACCAAGTACAGTAGGAATACACTACACAGCCCTCTGTAACTAGAGAGCACACAGTTCTATCTGCTGTGGTACTATTGTCAACACCCACACAACAACATGTGCGTTTTTCTCAAAGCGAGACAAGGCTTTAAATGAAAATACCTAGATCTGAGTTTTATTCATGCAATTTACTGAATGGTACTCTACTGAATGTCATTATCTTGGTTTGCTTTTTTAAATTTTTTTTTTTTTAACTTTTGGGATATTTTTCCTATGGGAAAAAATAAAGGAAAGGCATTGAGGGAAAAAAAAATAAAGGGAAATAATTGACTTGAAAAAATGTGACAGCTTTAATTGAGATGTTGGAGGAAAAAAAACCCCAAAAAACCCAAAACAAAACCAGCTGCTTGTTATTATCATCCTGAATGATTAATATCCTGTACAATTTAGCCTGAGATGGGGAAACAACATTTTCTGAAATCCATGATTGTTTAGAGGTTGTGAACCTTTCTTATTCAATGTTTTGGGTTTTTTTTAAATGACATTTCATAAAACGTAACAGAATATCATAACACATCTTCCATCTTAACATTCTACCTCACTTCATAGAACTCCTGCACTTGCATGTAACAAAAATACTTTTTTTTTTTGTATAGCAGTTTCAGAAATGTTTCCATCTAAGAGACATGCTTCTTGATTCATGAAACCCAAAAAAACTGTTCATGAAATTCCTAAAACAATCCAGGTTTGCTAATCAGAGAAAAATAATGTCACTACTGAAATTAACATCCTACTATAATTTCAGGAAATAATAATAAATCCAGTTCTATCTTGGCTAATTTGTAAGATGAAGATGTCACCAGATGTTACTTTTCCAAGTCGTTTGCATCAAATCTTTCCAGATTGGGCAGCAGTTGCTCATGTGCTGTAGATAATGTTTTTTCTGCTTCCAAAGTTTTCCATATCAATAAAAGAGAAATTACTTCCCTTTGCCAGTGGAACACAAAAGAAAAATAAACTCTCCAGAAACTCCATATCCTCTGGTCTGAAATAAGAAGGACATAAAATGATTAATTTAATTAGAACTCAAAATAAAATCTGAAAAATATCCCCCAAGAACTGTTCCAAAGGGTAAAGTAGAGAAAAACAAAGAATCAATGGAGACAACGTTTTTCCCCCTCTATGTATGTATTTTGTTTTCTTTTTGTGTGAAAACAAATTATGAACTTTGGATGTAGTCTAACATGGTTTTCTTTTTTCTTTTTTTTGTTTTCTTTTTTAAAAGCTTTCTTTTTCTTTTTGAGTAGGATCCTACTGATAGTCTTAGTCCAAAGCATCACTACATTGCTCCTTTGGAGAAGGACTGAAAAACAAAACCAAACCAACGAACAGTCAAAGGGGATACAGATAAATACATAACAGGAGGGGCAGTGAATCCAACCAATTAAATACTGTCTTTCCCTTGTTCTGTCTCTTGTATACACACACATACACACATCTACACACTTGATATACTTGTGAAACAGTGTCTTCTAAACATAGAGTTTTGCATACTGGAAAGGCAATTAAACAGAACAGCTTGAAGCTACCAATCACTCCAACCACCAACAAAAGCATCTACTATCAAAGCAAATAATGTAAATGTATAAGTGAAAAAATAAGCTTTTTTATCATCTGTCATAGGAAAGTACATATTTTTTAGCCCTGCCCCCTCAGGATATGTCTTTTTGTATTTCATTACAGTAATTTGTCCATGTCTCTGACATGGAAGGTGAGGAACAATAACAAAAGTTAGGTNGGTCTTTTTTTTTCTTCCCCCCCCTTTTTTTTTTTTTGGCTTCTGGTGTACAAATAAATTGACAGTCACAGCTTATCATCACTTAAAGATGCATGTGCATGCTGGAGTTTACTGAAACATGATTGGCTGCTACATAAATCAATCTGATAGAGATCGGTCCCATGAAAAAAAGATAAATCATTAGCCTGTGCTTTTGGAATGTAATTCATTTTAGATAGTGATTATTGATGATTTCATTCCACTGGTACATGTACACGTCTAGACCATGTTTTTGTATAAAATGTTAAAACAGTGGAATGTGTTCATTTCAAGAGAGACCATGAAGAAGCAATGATTAAAACCTTGTTATTGAAACACTCCCAGTGTAAAATTTTCATGCAGAAAACTTGGTTTCTCTTAATGTCGAATTCACAGCTTTTGCAGCAATTGTAATTCATTCCTCTGCTTTCCATGCAACATATTCTTGTGTGTTGCTGTATCTTTTTCTTCTTCAGCAGAATAAAGGTTCTGTGAAGACATGTTCATGTGGCCCTGTTATGGTGACACTACGTTTTGCTGGTGTGCAGTATGTCAGACTGATACACTCACTCGAAGTATGTTGGTTAACCCAAACTGCCTTTATGTTAACCCTTGGTACCCTTGGTTTTTAAACCATGAGTCATGGTGATGGTATCAAAACAGACTTTGAAAACATTTTGTGTAGACAATGTAATAGCTTCTTACAGTGCTGTGCTAAAGGAGGTGAGCACCCTAATGCCATTTTGCAGGCATGGGCTATGAGCCAGAGAACAGTAGTGATTTGTCAAGGACTCACAGCAAGTCACTGGCAGAAGCATATTTCTGAAACAGAACTCTGATCTCCTCCTTCCTTTTAGTGTGTTTTAAACAATCACATAGGAGTTCTATATAAGCCAAAATTCAGTCCCCCAGCAAGGAAAATGGTATGTTCTAAATATTTCTTATGCAACTTTTATTTGGTTTCAGCTTCCTTTCTCCCTCCTCTGCTTATTTTTCAAACTGAACAAAGCATAGTTTCCTTCCAGAAAGCAATCTCTCCTAAAATAAACCAGATTTGACATTATCTAAGCTGAAAAATAAAGCATCCTGAAAAACATCTTAAAATATGAAAAACATTTTATTATGTGTATGGATAATGCAAAATGATCCAAAGAGAATCTTACCAAACTTTCCAGAAGAATTTACCTTCAGGCTGAGAACAAGTATGGAAAATCCAGGACAGTTCTTAAAATGTTTACTCTTACTGATCTCCCCTCCCTGTAAGAAAGCACAGAGAGGCAAATGAAAGATAGATGAGCACTGTGCTCTCACAGTGAAGGAGATCTCAGTCTCCAGAGAAGCATTCACTGTGGAGGAATTGAGTAGTACCAAGATGGGTAAAACTCCCAAGTTCACTGTAATAAATATATCTGAAATTATTTCTTCCAGAGGCACAGATTTTGAAGTATACACCTTATCTATACCCAGAGGTGCCAGGAAAATGCTTTCTGTGCTGTTTCTCTCTGTCCATCTCTTTTTTCAACAGGCTACTCTGAGAAGGTATTTCTTACTTCCTGGTGACCTGGTTTCTGCTGGTAGGTTTCTCTGCATGCAGGAAGCCCATAAAACAAGTCCTCAAACAGCAGCATTTTTCAGTCACTCACAGAAATCCTCCAGTTTTGCTGCAGACGTTTTTCTGCCATGCTTTGCATCCACACTTTGTGATCACACTGCAGAGCGCCAGCCTCACTGGTTTTCAGTGAATGGAGAGATGGAAAGAAGAGGAACGGAAAAAGGCAAGGCAAAAAGGGAAAAAAACCCAAACAAAATCCAAATAAAAAAAAACCCTAACCCCTAAACTAAAAATGGTAGAGGGGAAAATTGTAATCTTCTTCAATTCCCAAAAGGCAGTAAGAGCAATGTTGTTCATTTGGTTTTTTTCTTTGTGGACTTGGGGACACTTGTGTTGGACCCACCACATTCTTCTCGAAAATCTTCTGAGACAGTCAAGTTGTTTAAACCAGCTCATTTAAAATGTATATAAATTTAATATCACTTAGAAAGAGTCTAAGTATTAGCCCAAGGACACCTTGCTTCTGTACTATGGGTTCTGTCATTTTCCGACTTTCTAAGGATTTACAGGATTGTTTGTTGTTTTGACAAACATTTACTTCCAATGAAAAAAAAAAAAATATAGATCCATTATAGCTAGTTAGCAGTGAGGATATTCTAGAACTAATTGATCATACATTATGTCTGATTTCATTAAATCTGATACTGCTGAAAAAGATTAGCTAACTACTAGTAGATTTCTAGTGTTGGGGTTGGGGTTTTTTTGTTTACTTTGTTTGTTTGTTTTCTGGTTTTCTTTTTTTTTTTTAGAGCTAAACACTTAACAGTATTCTTGGATAGTGCATCTGTGTAGGTACTTTTTGCAGGATGAGAGAAAATCCATCTTAATTGTCCTGAGTCCTGTAATCAAAATTAAAAGTTGCTCTTTGCTAGGCGGTCGTTTTTATGGAAGTCTTTTAATGCTACAAACTTTTTTCCAAGTGATGTTTTATAGAATTGCTTTTAAAAACCCCAGAGGGTAAATAGCATTCTTAGAATAAACAGAAAAATGCTGACCTTGTCAGATTTAGCTGCTGAAAGCCAAGCTGTTTTAAGACTTGGAGGATCAAGGGTCATGGTTATAAACAACACAGAAAGAAAGGAAGGAAAAAAGAAAGAAAGCTAGAAGTAAAAAAGAACTACACAGTGAATATAGGTAATAAATATGTTGACCTTGACAAGAAGGGAATGAGGCATTTATGCAAAAGTCAGGGAAGAGGCGGGGGGCGGGGGGAGAAATGGCAAAGAGAAGAAGAGAAAGTGCACAAACTGTACTTGGGGGGAAAAGAAAAAAAAAGAAAAAAAAGAAAAAAGCGTTTCTTAGAGCTTGTTTAAAGCCGGAAATGAGTCACTTTAGCTTCATATGTTTTTGGTTTTGAAAGGGGAGAAAGGTCAAAGCTTCTTTGTTTTAAATAAACTGGTCACTACTTCTGAAGTGTAACATGATAGGGTTCAAGAGTCTTAATGAAACTGGTATTTCCCTGACACCTCAGGCTGCAGCACCTCAGCAGTTGCATGGTCATGTATTGTAAGCCCAGGGAGTTTTATAAACAAAAGCACTGCAGAGCGTGACTTTGCTCATGACCTTCATACCCTGGTGCTCCTGTGGCAGCCATATGGGCAGTGTGATGGCTAAATTTGCCGCCATTCATGTACTTTTCACAGATTGCAGCTGCACACATGGCCCTTCACCATCATGCTCAGAAACATGAACCGGAGCTATTATCCTGAGCCCCCTACAACACCTCTTTCCAAAATGATTCTAGTGGAGTGAAGTTTCACAGAAACAGAGTGCTAGAGACACTTAAAAGTGACAACGGAAATTAAAACTATCACTACAAAGAAAGGTAGCAGGAACACTATAGAACAAAGTCCTAACCTAAGCCCCAAAAATCAGTTTGGATTTTGGTGGAAGTGAGGGCTCAGGGTTTACCAGAAACACCACTACTATTTCTGCCAAAAGCACTACTCTTGGACCTACCAGGAGCATTTTATTCTTCCCAGCTTCTACATCTGAAGTCCTCAACTATAACCAAGAAATGCTTGCAGAGGGAAGGGACAAAGAACAAAAAAATCAGGTAGTTGATTTTCAGTGTTGAGCTCTGTTTAGTAGGGAAGGACCTGATGTTAAAGGAATATTTTCAGGATGTTCAAACAGAAAAAGAAATAGGAGTGTCCTGTATTGAGTTAGAAGTCAAAAAGAAAATGAATCAACCAATCAGCAGAAGAGGTTGGACAGGACAGAGTAGGACAGGAGAGGGCAAACTGTGCTGAAAAGGAATTTAAATAAGCAAAACAATCTCCTTTTTTTCTATTGTTCAAATTATGCTTCTTTCTACTTAAACTCTCATTTCTCTGTACTTCTGCACAAAGATGTCTGATCCTTGTTCTCCACTCTGTCACCACAACTCTTTCCTCCCTGAGAGTGTTTCCTGTCATGTTTCTGGTAACATCCCTCTTCCAAACTGAGAATGCATCTCCTTCTTCATTTTTTTTTTTTTTTTAAGTCTTCTGTTTTATGCTGCCACTTGTGCTTAATGCAAGATACCAAGCTATCTTCTATACATCACTCCTTTGGTTTTTTTTTACCACTTTCCAAGCTTTGTCTCTGATAATATGCTGAAGTCTACATAGAATAATATCCATTTGAAACTTCTTCCCTGTATTGCTCCTCTAATTATTCTAGTATTAGACTAAATGTTCTTTAGGAGAGTCATTTCTTCTTTCTGGTGTTCATAACGTATCTGCTGTAAAAGGCCATCTGTTCCCAGAACACTAGAAACAACAATGGGAGAGCACACTCATACAATAATGTGGGGATATGTATCACTGGCAGCAAAATTGAAAGGCAATTATGGTAATGAAAATTGTGAACTTTTGAAATGACCAGCTTCATTATTCTTCGTGGCATCAATCCCTGAACTGGGACAATTACTCAGTTTACAATAAAACTAAATAAAAGGTGACTGATTCATTGGACATTAGCTGTTTCAGAGCTAGCTTCATGCTTGCTGTTAAAGTAGCACTTGAAATGGTATATTATGCAGAAGCACCCCAAGAGTCTGGGTTTCCTACTTTGACCTTGCTTCAACAGTCAGCTCTATTGTGCCCACTCCTTTAGTTCTGGCCTTGAATCAATTTGCCATTCATTCAAAACTGGCCAATAATCAGAAGTAGCCAATTCCTTTCCTGTTTACTTGTTTGACTTCCAGTCCTACTGATAGAACCACAGAACAATTATTCTGGTTGTAAAAGACCTCTTAGATCATTGAGTCCTACCACCCAATCAACACCATCATGACCACTACAGCATGTCCCAAAGCACCAGCTCCACACATTTCTTGAACACCTCCAGGTATGTTGACTCCACCTATGTACCAATATCTGCTCCATAGTTATCTCCACTTGATCCTGAAAGAAGTCAACCTGCTTATAAATGACATGATACTGAGGTAACTGAACATCTGATCATGTGAATGTCATGAAAGTGAAATGAAGTAACTTAAGAAAGCAGAGTGATAGTTCTCATAGCCAACCCTACACAAACTATGCCTATAGCTCTGCAGTAACCAGGATAAACAGCCCAAAATTCAAGAAAGAACAATGTGAAAAATTCAGAGAATAATTAAGGTTCAAAAGGATCATAAGACCATAAAGTCCAATTGTCAACCCAATGCTATCTTGTCCAACAAACTATGTCTTAAAGTTCCATGGTTGTGATTTTTTTTAACACCTCCAGGGACAGTGACTCCACCACCTCCCTGGGTAGCCTGTTCCAGTGCCTGACTATGTCAGTAAGGACATTTTTCTTCATATCCAAACTAAGCCTCCCATGGCACGATTTGAGGACATTTCCTCTCATCCTATCACTAGTTACTTGGGTGAAGAGAACAACCAACCTCCACCTTAATACAGCCTCCTTTCAGGCAATTATAGAGAGTCAGAAGATCTCCCTTTTACCTCCTCTTTTCCAAACAAAACAACCCCAGTTCCCTCAGCCTGTGTCATTCCAGTCCCTTTAGTACATTTCTTGAATGTGGGATAGGAAGCTCAAACTTCTCCAGCAGTTCACTGCCATTTCTAATAGTCTGAAGAGGTTCTTGATCAGAAATCACCCATTAATGAACGCTACACTCTGTTGGTGGTATGAAGGAGTATATTCATTTTTATTTTGCTCAATGAACCAGGCTGAACTGCTGCTTTCTTATCTTGAAACACTTTATGATCATCTTCAAATTGGTGTTGACCAACATCACTAAGTCATGTTATTCTCTTTATCTACTTGTTGGGAAAAAAACAAAAATTGAGGAAAATGGGAAAATACTTGGATCTATAATAAGGTTTTCCAGGCTTTGACAGAAGATGAAAAGTAATCTGCAGTCCCTTTCTCCGTTTCATTTTCTGCAGATGAAATGTAAATTGTTAGCTTGTTTCCCCCTTCAATTTCAAACCCAACACACTTCTTACAGGTTCAGAAAAGCTTCAAATATGTAATTGATCCCACTGAATTTCTACACATTTTGAAAGTTTCTCTCTTACTGAAAATCATCAGATAAAGACCTAAATTGAAGAAGGATGTTCCTGTGACTTAAAACATTGGGTTGGGGCTCAGAGACTCACGTTTCAAGCCCTGGATCTGATGTGGACCAATTTTGTGCTTTTGGTTGTGATCCAGCGATGCACTTAAATTAGTGTTTAATTTTAAACCCTGGAGTAGTCCCATGAAAGTTAAGCACAGACTTAAGTCTTTGTTGAACGGGAGATTTAATCTGTCTGAGCTCATTTCTCTAGCTGTAAAATGGGGGATAATACTTACATTCTGCCATAGTTTATTTTTACAGAAAACCTTCTGGTGCAAAAACTGTATCTTCTTCTGATCTCTGCAACACCGAGACCAACTGATGTCAGATGGAGCCTGTAAAAATTACTGTGCTGCAAAGCAATGATAGTCAATGAATTAGCTTCTTCTCTTCTCTAAATGCCAGCACAGTGGAGGTTGAAAAGGACCTCTGGAGGTCATCCAGTCCTACTTTTATCTGCTAAAGCAACATTGCCCACAGCAGGTTGCCCAGAATCAAAATGTCCAAGTGGGTTTGAACTCTCTCCAGAGAAGCAGATGCCACAGGCTAGGCAGCTTTCTCCAGTGCTACAGTACCTTCACACCAAAGAAATTTCTCCTTGTGGTCACATCGGATCTCCTGTCTTTCGGTTTGTACTCTTTGCCCCTTGTCCTGTCACTGGGCACTACTGCAAAGAATCTGCCCCCATTTTCTTGCTCCCACCCTTTAAACATCCCCTGGAAGCAACATGCTGCCATGAAAACATCATTTGCACAGAAGCTTCATGAGGAAGGGAGAAAGGGGCATTTACCTTCTTTTGCTCACTTGCATTCTTTTCGTGTAAGTGTCATTTTCTGCCTGGCTGCTGTCCCACCATTTCTAGCTGGGAGAGGAGTCAAGCTGCTCCTTCAGCAGCCACTGGTACTTGCTGCAGTGTGAAGCAGCTGGCAAGCTAATGTACCTACACTGAAGCTTTGGCCTGCAGCTTGGGAAGGAAGCTGAATGAATCTGCTACATTTTGTCTTATTTGTTAATATCCTCACAAAATTTCCAGATAGATCTCTTCTGCTGTGTTGCTTGGGAGCCTCCAAGTGCCTCATTTATTATTTGACAGATCTATGCATGCTTCAAACAATAGGTTGTGAAGTTGCTACACTTTCCCCAAACTCTGTCAGAAATTTTTGTTCACAGAGAAAAAATCACTCTCAAGTAAGAAGGACGATTAATTTCCACAGAAGCACCAAGACTATGCAAGCAATACAAATGGTCAGCATTTTACTTTAATTTAAGGCTTAATTGAATCCTTAAAGACCCTTTGAATACGTTGTGGCCGCATGTATGATGGGCTGTGCGTTACATTGCATGAGGGGCATTGTAAGGAAAAAGTATTTATCTTTTCTCCTTAAGATTCTTTACTTATGCAAAACCACAGGGAGAAATTCACTTTGTGCCTCTGTGTGAGACAGTCTACCTGAAATTTCTCAGACAGGCCCGAGGTCTCTCAGACCCACAACCTCTCCCTTGTTCTGCTCATTCATCAAAGAGCCCATGATCTAGCTCCTGCATTTGGATGACAAGCAGGAGATTGCCAATTGTCTTGGAAATGTAAAATAAACACTTTTTCTACATATGTTAATGCCATTGTTTATTGACTACTTACTCAGCTTGGATGTAATTGGGGTCATTAGGGAAACATAAGCAGCTCAGTGCCTGTCAATATCTGACCTTTAAAATATTCAGTACATTCAGTGTTACATGATGTTTAACAAGCTGGCCCTTTCATGTGAACGCAGCTGTTGCCATGCAAGAAGGAATGAAGGTGCTGTTCCTCCTCACGGACTTTATTTTTTCTGTTGGATTTGTGCTTTTTTCTTTGTCGTTTTCTTTTTCTTTTTCTTTTTCTTTTTCTTTTTCTTTTTCTTTTTCTTTTTCTTTTTCTTTTTCTTTTTCTTTTTCTTTTTCTTTTTCTTTTTCTTTTTCTTTTCTTTTTCTTTTTCTTTTTCTTTTTCTTTTTCTTTTTCTTTTTCTTTTACATTTTCTTTTTCTTTTTCTTTTTCTTTTACATTTTCTTTTTCTTTTTCTTTTTCTTTTTCTTTTTCTTTCCTCCTCCCCTCTTCATCCATTGAAGTAACTTGGAACAAAATAGTTTTATCTGCTGAAAAATTACGTCGGATGCACAGCCTTTGGAAAAAGCGAAAAACAAGTTAATGTGAAAATAAAATAAAATAATATAAAATAAAAAACAACTCCAGAGAAGTATGAAACAATAAGAGAAAAAAAAAACCCAAACCAAACCAAACCAAACCAAACAAACAAAAAAAAAAAAAAAAACCAAAACCCCGAGAGGGCCAGGATGCTGAATCTCAGTTTAACTGAGAAATATCTTCATGCATTATGACACTTGGCAAATGTAAATCAAACCACCCTCAGGATGTCACAAGCAAAATTTTCAACAGTGATTCTGATGACTGAGGGGCTGCTGAAGAATCTCTCATCAGCAGACCATAAAGAGTGAAGCGCAAGCTATCACTAACGTGCAGATGTTATCAGGATGTGACTTCAGCACAGCTCTGCATCCCGCTGGAGAGACAAAACTGCAGATGTTTAACGCATTATCGTGGAAACTAACTGCAAACTATTCTATTTTAATTATTTAAATTTTACACAAAAGAGATATTCTATGTCTTCTGCTGGAGTGCAAGTTAACAGTTCCTGTAAATAAAAGCAAACAACTTTTTCACCCAGCTAATTAAAACTGTTAATATTTCTGAGCAGGCTGATAGATAAATGTTTCCATTTCAAATTACTCTTTCGAACAAACAAACAAACAAACAAAAAGGAAAGCCCAGACATCCTGTCATCCAAAGAATGAAATAAACATCATTATTCTGCCTTAACAGAGAGCTAACAAGGAACCGGAGCACATCCAAGGCAACGGAGGCAATATTTTCACAGTATAGAACAGGAAGGAAACAAAACAGAAAGGCAAAGTGACAAAATGAGTTTAGAAGATAAAGTTAAGTCCAGTAATTTTAAATCAACACGTGTCGTGAAGTACAAAGCACAGTCAGAAACCGGTTGTACAAACTTTAACCCTTTATGAGTGATTTTTATCTACTGAGAGTGCTTTCTCCAGGTGGTTCTTTCTGCAGTTTTCACTCAGAAGTTTCAGAAGGAAGCAAGGAAAATTGTTATGGAAGGGTTCTGAGCAAAAGGCGAAAATATGGTGCTGCGAGCTTTAAACAATAAATATGATTTATAAAAAAAATTAAAGACAACTTTTCACTTGCCACATTTTAAAAGACTGTCAGTCAAAGGCTTTTAAATGATGTTCCTGAATGCAAGGATCATGCCTTGCGTGAATAGAATGAATACGATAAATTAAGCAAAACTAAATATTAAAATTGATTATTAAAATGAAACAAAACAGTAAAACCGAAACGGTAAGGTGAAACAAAATACCTTCGGTGCTACTCGCCTCGCCAAACGGTATGATTGCCTTCAATATTCAATCAATTGTTTTGTTCTGCTCGGAGTGCGAGTTGTGGCTGAAATAGGTCAGTTTACTAGTGCCCTCTTCTGCTTTACACTGGTCTCTGCTGCCCTCTTCTAACCCCTGCGCTCCCTCCAGCAGTTTCTGTTCTTTCACTCAGTGATCCAGCAGGACCTTGGCCCCCTCAGGTCCCTCATGTCAAACAAGCAGGCATCTACTACATTACACGGCCTGAAGGTGACTGCACAGGGAGAGGGAGAACGAGAGAGGGAGAAAGAAAGTCCTTGGAAAAAGCAGGATAGCATCCCTGAGCAAAAATACATCAATCACACCAGCCCAGCTATCTCAATTAACCCTTAGTTAAGCTTAGACCTCCTGGAGAAACTGAAAAGAGTTTGAGGGAATAAGAGATGCTATCTGCCACAAGGATTACCACTATACATGTGGATCAAAGACAATTCCACATTTTACCCTAGTGATTAGGTGTAATTAAATAAAGTAAGTCTGTTTAAACTTCATTAGCAGCAAGACGTTTGCCACAGCAGAGTGGGCACAAATCATCCATTCTTAATTAAAAGATAATCCATGGGATGACCATAATCTTCTTCTAAAAATACACCATTTCCCCCTAAAAGATTTCTTCATCAAACAAGGATAAATAACAATTTCTCTGTGTTTAAGCTACGAAGGAATGGATGCTCCTTCCCGTTTGCTTGAGTGAGTGCTGAATGTGCCTGATAACATCACTTTGGCATGCTATTATCTAAAATGGTAGAATACCTCACTTCAGCAAAGTCTGACATAAATCTTTGAAAACAAAGACATTGCATATGTATGAGCTGAAATAGATATGACAGTGTTGGCACATTAATATTCCTGTCACTGGGGGGGGTGGGGTGGGGGGGAATTCAAACTTTTAAGGAGATGTTATCAATGAATTCAGGCTGTAGCTGGTGGGAGAGGGTAATGTACTGTAGGACAATTATTAATTACATACAGCGAAACACATTCCACAGACATATAATATTGTCCAAAAGTAGATCATAGTGCAGGATTCCAAGAGCAATTAAGAGGGACAAAAATCAAGGCCCCTCTGAGCCTTACTTGATTTTAGGAGGATCAGTCCTAATCAACAGCAAAAGGACATCTCGCTTTCTCCTGCTACAGCCACGGTGGTGTTGCATGGACAACATATGCTTTCAATTATCCCATAACGGCCCTCATTAACAGAAACTGCAGTGCCTAGCTGAACAGTTCTCTGCTTAGTTGCATGTGGTCTGAAAATGATCGTAATGTGGCACGATACAGGGATATTTGGTTGGAGCTTTTATTGCTTGATGTGAAAAACATCCACTTCACCCTGAGGTGAGAGGTGTTAGAGCATGTAGAAATAGATGTTAAAAAGAAAAACAGCATACTGTCTTTTCCTCAACAAAAACAAAGCTGGAATACTCCTACTCTGCTCTAAAGATCAAGAAAAAGAAAGTGAAAAACCTCTTTATTTATGTTTTTTGGGATTTTTGTGTTTCTTTTTGGCTTGTATATACAATGCATCCCCTCTTATTGTGTGGACAAATGGCAGGAATTAGAGATCACAGGCATTAAAATTTTCCTCCAAGATCTGTGGGGCAGAGTCTGTTTTGGTCAATGAGGTAAATTGCATATCTTTTGATACATGAAAGTAAATGAGGAAGATGAGAACCAATTAATCAGCAGAAGAGAAATCATGTTAGAATCAAACCCAGGATCAAAACTCATGCATGAATCTGAATGCTTTGCAAATCGCTCTTTCAATTTTTCATTTTAACAAACACTTGAAGACAGTGACCACATAGCCTGCACTAGTCCAGTGACACTCTAACCTTCAGGTTTAGGATGGAGTGACTGCTTTAAAACTTTTCCACGTGCAGCTTTTGACATTGCTTTGGAAAAAATATTTATTTATTTATTTATCTATTTATTTTTCTCTCTAGCTATTTCTCATTCTTTCCTCTTTTCCTTTTCTCTCTTTACCTCCATTCATTTTTTTGCACTTATGGCAGGCTGATCTGAGCCCTGACACCTGACATTCAATAACCTCTCAGCAGTCATGGACAAAAGCCTAAGAAAATTCCTCTTTCACAAACAGGCATGAAACTAGTTCCAGATAAAGGCATCTCAAACACACTTGATGACAAGTCAGCTCTTTTAGGCTATTACAAGAGAGCACTGCTCACCTCCAAATATTTTTAGACTTTACTAATAAAATCCTGTAGAGGTGCTTAGGTCAGTGCTTTCAAAACAACTAGAAATATATCTGTGCTTTGGGTTTGATTTAACTCTTTTATTACACTAATGCTATCTGTCATTTCCTGCATGTGTCAGCATTGCTTCTGAATGGCAAAAACGTCATGGATACACCATGCAAAAAAGAAAGAATCTTGTACCCTGCTATGATAAGCAACACTGCTTTGAAAAGGGAAAAAATATTGCATATTGATAGATTATCTGGCAACTGCAAGGTATTGTATTTTTTTATGGTCTTACACCAAAGCAGTGGCAGTGGAAGAAGTACTACTCGCACAGCTCCTACCAAGCCCTCCAGTTAGTGCCTACTTCTTTTGCAGTTCTAGAAATCTGATTTTGAAATAAGAGTAAATAAACCTTTGAGACATTGGCAGGCTGGAAAGCTGTGAGAGGGAAACCATATGAAGTTCAATGAGGGTAAGTGTAGGATTCTGTGCCTGGGGAGGAAAGCAACCCTGTAACAGTATGGTTGAGAGCTTGACCTACTGGAAAGTAGCTCTGCAGAGAAGGACCTAGGAGTCCTAATGGATAACAAGTTCACCATGAGCCAAAAAGTCCATGTAGCCAAGAAGGCCAGAATTGTCCTAGATATGAAGAAGAGTGTGTCCTAGATATGAAGAAGAGTGTGTCCTAGATATGAAGAAGTGTGGCTTCTTCTCTCCTTCTACTGTTCCCTAGTGAGGCTGCATCTGGAGTACTGGGTCCAGTCTGCATTCCTCAGTTCAAGGAAACTGGAGAGAGTTTTACAGAGGCTGTGAAGCTGATGAGGGGCTTGGAGCATCTTTGCGAGAGAGAAAGTCTGAGAGACCTTGGACTGTTTAGCCTGGAAAAGAACAACCCAAAAGGGATCTCTGGCAAGAGCTAAAGGGCTTGTGGGCGGCAAGAGGATGGGGTCAAACTCTTCTCAGTGGCTAGACAAGGGGAATGGGCACAAACTGGAACCTCTGAGGTTCCATATGAAGATGAAGAGAAAATTGGTGTGAGGGTGCTGGGGTCCCAAAGCAGGCTGTCTGGAGAGGTTGTGGAGTCTCCTTAATCTGAAGAGATTCCAAACCCACCTGGACATTGTGATCTTGGGCAACCTACTAGGGGTGACTTTGCTTTTGCAAGAAGGATAGAATAGATGATTTCCAGAGATCACTTCCAACTCATACTACTCTCTGATTCTGTGATTCTGTACTATTTGACATTTTGTAGTGACTTCTGTGGATTATGTGATGCCACTTTACTTTATCTGAAGTAACAATTTATGTCCCCAAGCAATGAGGAATTTAAGTACAGACATAAATTTAAACACATGTGTAGACTCATCAAAGTCCATGGGACGCCTTCTTGTGCTTATCATCATGTGCTTCCATGTGCACCTTGCTGAATCAGGGCTTTCTGTATAAATCCATATGAGGAGAAGTGTCGCACTATGACTTGAAGACACTATGAAGTGTCTTTCGTGTAAGATAATTTTCCTAATTACTTTAGTCCTCTCTCACAGGAGTTGCAACAATAATAAAATCTAGTGAGACTGCAAGTACTATTCATAAACCTCAAAATATTTTAAAACAGAACAGCTGAAGGCCACTATAGTTTACTATTACAAAAAGACAGGCCAGGGGGAAAAAAAAAAAAGTTTCCCCTCAAAAAAAAGTATTTTTGACCAAAATTCAACCAATTGTTTATGAAATAATTTGTTCTTCATGAAGCAGGCAAAACATCTCTGGTATGGAACCATTGATATTCAGTGAGTAAAGAAAATGAAGCCACTGAATTCTTTAAAATATAGTCTTTCATGTTAGTTCATTGCAAAAAAAAAGAATGAACTACAGACTCTTGTCCTTCTTCCCAGTGAATTTTTAGGATAGTCTACATGACTCTATAATGGCTGAAATACTTCACAACCTACTGTAGCATACCTTCATGAAGAAAAACAAAACAACAAAACAAAACAACCACCAAAACAACAAAGACAAGACATTTACTTTCAAAGTTTGACTGCATGGATTTTGTGCTTTTACTCAGGACCAAGGGAAAAAGAATAGATTATCTTTAAAAAAATAACAGCTATGTGTTGGAAAACATTTTTATACAGCATTTTATAATTTTATACACAGAATAAATATTATTTATGTAGTGCAAAACATTTTGTGGGCAACATATAATCAGATTAAAAAGAGAAATTCAACCTATATCTATGTCTTTCAATACAGTGTGAAGATTCTGCAAATCCTCTGATCAAAACAAATTAAT
>VWZE01002412.1:21234-31742 GCA_013396675.1 Eubucco bourcierii
GAAGCCGGTTTGTAAATTGAGCTGCAGATGAGGTTGCATCTATTTTCCTTACAGACATTCCTTCTGAAGGTTAGCACCTATAGAAATGACATCCGCATACCCTGTTTAAACAGCTGCTGTGACTAGCACAAACCTTCAGTACCTCTGTATGCTTTGGATTTCATTCTGACAAGTAAATCATATCTTTCCCCCTTTTGATTTATGAGACTATTTATTATGATTTTTCCCCCTTTCTTTTTCTTAAGGAATAGAGATTAAATATGAAAGGTCACAAATTGCAGAAACTACCATGCCTGGACCTCACCTCCTCCATATTTCTGTCTGCAAAGCATTGCATTGTTCCTATTTTTAAACAGATCTTAAGATATATTACTTCCAAGCAATATAAAATTACTGCAAACACTGTATTCTGTTTTGATTTTCATAAACTTATGTGCCTGCATTGTTTATTTTAATTGATCATTAAGGCCTAAACCTTACTGAGTAAATAAATCTGCTGGTCTTCTGCAGAATATCAACCGGATTTCACATATGTGAAGAATGTCATCTGTGCCAATCACATTGCAAAACCAGGCAAGATACTGGAACAATTTTCTGAATCAGATATTCTTATACAAATGAAAACAATATGCATTTTGCTAGATTATGGATCCATCCTGTAAATAGATGAAAAATCCTAAATTCTTGAAGGAGCATATATGTATGCAGAGGAGACAAAAGGAGAGATATATACAGATACATGCATTTAATTCCATATGACAGCAAGAAATTAAAACATAATAAAGATAACATTTAAACACCACATCTTTTGGAAGATATCTCCTTTCATTTTATTGACAGAGTCCTTAAAACTGTGGATTTTTATTAGAACCAGTGAAAGAAACACTAAATGTATTCACCTGAATAGAGTAACATATGTCTGTGCTTCAAGAGAGTTAAAAAANCCTAGGAGACAGTTCAGAGTGCCTCAGCTGCCACCAAAGTTGCAATGATTCTTTATAGTAAGAAGTAATACTGCATATATAAAAATGTAATATATAATGTAGAGTCATAAGTAAGTATCACAGCATAGGAGTTCTTCATTTTATCATTTGGTTGGTGTTTATCAGCTTACTATCTGCAGACAGATTGTTTCCAATTCAGCTAGGATGATTAGTGTCTTTTGCTGACTAAAGTCAATTCCAGTTCCTGTACAGCATCAATAGCAAGAGGGATTCAGGTTGCTTCTTTGTGCTTCCAATCCTATTTATTTACCCTTCCAAGATCTTCGATAACAGTTGCTCTTCTGTTCCAGTAGTCTACACCAAGGTTGGAGAAAGTGAAAATCAGGGATTTCCCTGAAAATTAAGAATTTAGGCAACTTCAGATAAACTGCTGTAGCTACCTTACTGTGGTAGCAAGGGTCCAGGAAACATGCATGTGAGAGACTGCATGTGAGAGAAATGGTGACTTCTTGTATTACACAAACTCACAGACATNACGTAAAAAAAGAAAAAATTTTTTGTGTTAAAAAGAATTAAAAAAAAAAAAAAAAAAAAAAAAAAAAAAAGTCCTGTCTGGCTTAAAATAGTCTTGAAAGATGACTTGCCTGGATCAACTGTTTCTGACAATCTTAAATTCTGATTTGCAATGCAATTTTTTACCCCAAAGTTGTTATACTGCAATGTCTTCTTACTCCTAGGAGACAGTTCAGAGTGCCTCAGCTGCCACCAAAGTTGCAATGATTCTTTATAGTAAGAAGTAATACTGCATATATAAAAATGTAATATATAATGTAGAGTCATAAGTAAGTATCACAGCATAGGAGTTCTTCATTTTATCATTTGGTTGGTGTTTATCAGCTTACTATCTGCAGACAGATTGTTTCCAATTCAGCTAGGATGATTAGTGTCTTTTGCTGACTAAAGTCAATTCCAGTTCCTGTACAGCATCAATAGCAAGAGGGATTCAGGTTGCTTCTTTGTGCTTCCAATCCTATTTATTTACCCTTCCAAGATCTTCGATAACAGTTGCTCTTCTGTTCCAGTAGTCTACACCAAGGTTGGAGAAAGTGAAAATCAGGGATTTCCCTGAAAATTAAGAATTTAGGCAACTTCAGATAAACTGCTGTAGCTACCTTACTGTGGTAGCAAGGGTCCAGGAAACATGCATGTGAGAGACTGCATGTGAGAGAAATGGTGACTTCTTGTATTACACAAACTCACAGACATTTTGTAGGAAATTGCTTAGTCTAGAGAAGTATATTTCCCTGCCTGCAACTTACAGTATCATGGAATCATTAAGATTGGAAAAGATATCTGAGAGCAAGTGCAATCTTCTACCCAACACCTCCATGTCTGGTAGACAGTGTCACAAAAGTGCCACACCTACTTGAACTTTTGAGTACCATAAAGGATGGTGATTGCATCACCTCTCTGGGCAGCCTGCTCCAATGTCTCACCACTCTTTCAGCAAAGAAACTGTCCCTAATATCCAACCTAAATTTGCAGCTTGATGCCATTAACTCCTGTCTTATTGTTAGTTACTTGGGAGAAGAGACCAGTATTGACTTCACTCCAACTTCCTTTCATGTAAGCTTAGAGAGCAAAAAGGTCTCCTCTCAGTATCCTCTTCTTCAGGTTGAAAACTTTGTCCTTTATAAAGGTGAGACAAGGCACTAAAATTTACTATGATTCTGTTGGAGGCCAAGAAAACATAGATTCAACTCGTACTGGGTATTTGATCCTCCCTCCATGCAATTAAGGATTTCAGTTTGCCTTGTCCAGGACAAGACTTTCCATTCAGCATTTCTGCTGACATCTTTACATGGCAGATATTAGCCCTACACTCACTCAGAGATCACAGAATGTCAGCATGGTGGGTATTAGAAGGGACCTCTGGAGGTCACCTATCACAAACCTCTGCTAAAGCAGGGCCATGCACAGCAGCCTGCCCAGGATCACAGTGTCCAGTTGGGTTCGGAATCTCTCCAGAGAAGGATACTTCACAGCTTCTCTGGTCAGCCTGCTCCAGGGCTCTAGCATTCTCAGATCAAAGAATTTGCTCCTTCTGTTCAGATGCTACCTCCCAGGTTCCAGTTTGTGCCTATTGCTCCTTGTCCAGTCACTAGGCACCACTGAATAGAGTCTGTCTTTATCTTGACACTGATTCTTTAGATGTTTAGGTCATCCAGCAGGTGCATATCTATCTGATCTCTCAACAATCACTGTAAGGTGGTGTTCATCTTTGACAACTACAGCTTCTGTAAGATTTAAATAAGGACAGGAGAGCATAAAAAATTAATTCTCCCAAATACATTATATTCCTTTTACTTACAAACCTTGTCTGCTTTCAGGAAAAGTGAGTTTTGGGAACATGTCAAGGTTTAGCACAGATGCTAATCCATGGAGGACAACTCACGTTCCTGTTGACTTCACGTCAACCAGGCTTTAAGTCAGGAGTTACATCAGGCATTATAGAGATCTTGAGATTGCCTATGACTTAGGGGGTCAGTCTAAGGGAACACTTATGTTACCAGATATACAATTCTTCAATAATTCAAAGATGATGTAGGTCAGGATGATCTTACAGTCTCTTACAAAGTATTCAGCATGAAAACCTTTTCAGAGAAGGCATTGATTTTCTTTGTCCAATGTCAGTCATGCGATATGGAAGATGAAAAGATGGATGGAACAGTCCACCAGATGAGATAGGTGACCACCCCTTGTGCACACCAGAATGTCTTCGGACTTCACTGTGTGAACGCTCCTGCTTGCAGTATACACACAAGCTATACTGACATCCTGTCCCAACACACTGTATTTCTGCTGGTGGTGATCATGAGCTTCAGTGTACTGAGCCAGCTAAACTATCCACAGCAGCATCCCTGGTTTGTGAGTGCTGCTGGGTAGCATGCATTTCTGGGTGCAGTCCCAGGAGTGTTCCAGTGTCATGTTGGACCAGACACCAAACAGCTAGACTGCAGAAGGTCATTGAGACCAAGCAGAGTGACAAGGCTTGAAGAACACTGTTTCTTCTTCTTGGCAGTCTGCTACAGGCCATATGAAGGGTAAAAAACACACAGTCAAGGGCTAAACATGCATCCTATTGTTGGAAAGGAACCTGAAAAAACAAGAAGCAAGGGGCCTGATCTGAACTCCGGAAGTCAGGAAGGGCAATGAGACCTAACAGACCACATCGAGATAGAAGTAAAAGTCATGTCCCAAGGGCTCACTGTGCTGAAGACATCTTGACCCTTGAAAGTCAGAAAAACTTTTTAGTAATTCAGAAAGAAAACTGAAGCAACGATGATGGAAGCTGGAGGCAAGAATGCAGCTTGGAGGAGGGAAGATACTCGAGAAATTAATCTGTGTCTGCATGGTTGGGATGTAGCCTGCAGATGCTTTTCTTAATGGAGAATTGTTGTGTTGGATTTTGTTTGTTTATTTTCTTTATTTTATTTTTCATTATTAATCAAGGATGTCATTGAGCTTGAAGAAGATATATTGTATTTCTGGTTATATTTATAGATATATATTCAAATATATATGTGTGTGTGTGTACCTATACACATTGACAATAGACGGAGATGAGGTGATGTAGCCTCTGTAATTATTAGTTACAGAATAATTTTACACATTATATAATTAAAAAATATAGAAACATCAATTACATCCCTCAAGCATTCAGTTTATCTCTCCCCAAACCATGAGCTTTCAGAGGCATGATAGGAAGTGTGGGGCTCAGAAAGGAATTTGAGGGAGGATGGGTTTGCAGTGCTATCAAATGGGGAAAGACACTTTGTGTAAAGAGGTGGTTATGGCATAAAGATGTTTGACTGGAGGAGTGTAAGATGAAACACTCAGAGGTGACACTAGATAGGGAAAAAAAAGGACAAAGACGTGTCAGCCTTGACAAGAGGGTTGGATATGGATGTCACTGAAAAGAGGTTGGCAGTGAAGCAAGCTGTGCAGAGCACAGGTGGTAATGGGGTTGGGAATCTGCATTCTACCATATTTGCCTGTCTTTGAAACATCTCAATTACTTACAACAAAATAGGTGAATTTTCCATTTCTAACATTTTCAACTTCTTTCTCGTTACAGTGAGTAAACAACATTAAATGGTAGATCCTACCGCTCACAGAGTAGGGTACAGTGCTGAGGTGTCTTTAGGAAAATACAGTGCAAGTGTATTAACCAGCACATACCTCTAACGATGTCTAGAATTTTTCTCTCTCTTTCAGCTCTCAAAGTTATAAAGTATATTACCAGATTCCATCCAACAATAAAGGCTGCAAAAGGTTTTTTCTGCCCCCCCCCCCGCCCCCCCCCCAACATACTGAGCTTTTAGTCTAATTGCTTATTTACAGTCTCAGCAAGCCAGAGAGAAGAATTTTATCCTCTTTGGCTTGTTTCTGAATACTAACTAGCCAGCCCAGTCAAGGCTCTCTAAAGAGTGAAACTGCATGAGAGACACACTGCATTTGACACAGTCAGGAGGCAAAAGAAAGAGCAAAACAAAAGTCTATTCAGGGCTGAATCCTCTGATATACTCACCCAACCCCCACCTCCTTTAAAAATAAAGAGAAAGGGGGGGAAACTCATGAATCCATGGCTGAATGCCTGAGGTTGTCAGAATAAAGGACAATGAGTGACAGCTGACTGTCAGCACAAGTTCTCAGAGTCTGAGTTATCAGTTTTCTGGTATTGTTCAAACAGGGGGTAAAAAAAAAAAAAGAAGAGAAAAAAAACCCTGTGTATGCTTAACGAGGGAATATCGCAGGAGTGCTTTGTGAGGAGCTGTGTGCTCAGACTGAGGAAGCTTGAGCTCCACATGGATTTTCCCCTTACGAGTATATTGCTCTGTGAAATCTTCCCAGATGAACTCATTAAAAAAAAAACAAACCCAAACTTTTCTAAACATGGCAGTGTTAAATGATGCTGTAAGACAACAGGGGTCAGAATACTACTTTCCTGCAAGGAAATCAGGCCAGGAGTGCCTAAAGCTGAGACAATTCATACGTTCAGGATCCTTGTTATTCTACCTGTTGGTAATTTAGGAAAAAAAACACCCGTGAAGGCCAATTTTCAGACTCTTCGTGTATGTTTGACTTGTTTAGGATCTCCTTGCAAGCTTTTTACCTTTTTTTTTTTTTTTTTTTTTTTNATAAGCTTTGTTTGACTCCTAGGATTTTTTTTTTTTTTTTTTTTTTTTTCCCCTGCAGATTTGCCTACACTTTCATCTTTGCTGACTGCCTTAATCCTCCAGCCTTTGCTGTTCCAATGTGCGATCAGCTTGTTTTTAAGTCACATCTACCCACATTTGTTAGTGCTGAAACATTACTTTAGGCTTTTACATCTCCATAAATCCATACAAATGATGCACAGGTTTTCCTGAGAAAGGTTGAAAAAGCTAAAGCAGAGAAGATTTTAAGGTTATTTAAATAATGCATTTTAAGTTGGCAGATATTTAACTGCATGGTTTATGTACTAAAAAGAACTACCTGCGCAGAGCGACAGCTCGTGACAGAGAGACCCTGGAATGACAGAGTTTTTAGTAATTAAAATAGATCTGGCCTGTACTCAAAGCATTAGCTCGCTTAAGCCTGTTGACCATCTGTACTAGAGAGACATTGATTTTATTCTCAGTTCCATGGGTTTGTCAGGGTCCATAACAACTACAAATAGGACCAAGTGTCTAGGTCTTGCCCCACTAGGCATGAGGGCTGCTCTGGAGTGTGGTTATCCCTGAGAGGGAGGACGTGACCAAAAAGTGGGCAGTGAAGGGGACTGAAGTGCTGATCTGTATCACTCCACACAGAATTAGCAGAACATCATTATGGGAGAACTCAAACTACTGTTACCACCCCAGCAGGTGTTACTGCGCTTTATGAATCTTTAGAGAGAGATGAAGGAAGAAGGGAGGGAAAGTGAAATGCAACTACAAAAACAGGAGGAAGTTAATTTGCAGGTTTCTTCTTATGTCTCTCTCTCTCTCTTTTTTATTTTTTTTTTTTTTTTTAATAACCCAGCTAAAAGGGAGGGAATTTCTGTAGCTGACAGAGATGATATTTAGAAGCTCCAGACTTTGCATAAACCCAGTAAATTAAACACCTACAAACACAGGATGTTTGTAGATAAGGTTTTAAAGAAAGTATCTGTTGCTGTAATTTATCCGTACTCTGGAAAAATGGAAGGCTGTATTTTCAGGGTAAGGAGCAAAAATTGTGCAAACCCTTTGCTGTTGTATTCCACAGAGTATGGCACTGCCACTAAACTCTGCAGTTTTGCATAGTGTCTCTTCTGATGTCACCATTACTGATTCATGAATACATCTATGAATCTTAACCGTATAAATGTAAAAATGCTACTTGACTATGAAGAATCCCATATTAAAAAAAAACCAAAAAAACCAACAACTAAAAAAATTAATCTTATTTATAAAGGAAGTGCCTAATATTTCTGATTAGGTGCAATGATTTGCAAAGACCTTTTGAGGGTTTTTATGTTGTGGAAGGGATGGAGAAGGGTCTTTCCTAACTTGTAATGTTGCACAAATTGCTTATGGACAGGTTCTGACAGCCCAGGAGGTCTAATAAGTCATAAGATAAATTCCCTAGATGTCAGCTTAAAGGCTCCACAGGGCTCTAAGCAACCTAGTCTAGTTGAGAATGTCCCTGCTGACCGTGGTGAATCAGGGGATTGGACTAGATGACCTTTGGAGGTCTCTTCCAGCCCAGACTGTTCCATGATTCTGTGAAACTTATTTTTTAATTTAAAGAAGTTGCAGTTCTCATTAAAAGATGTGCTACTTTTCCTGACTTTTAAATAATAATATGATAATTTCTAAGGTAAGAGCTGCTGCTGTAGCTTTCCATTTTCAGGAGTTATCTTCTCTTTGTGAAAAAATAAAAAAAAAGAAAGGAATGTATGCTGGAAGATAGAAACCACCATGGATTTCAGGGAAAGAAATATATGAGATAGACAAAAACCCCATGAATGTTAGATGGGTTCAACCCTTTGTGAATGTCCACATGGAAAGAAATGAAATTACTAACCCTGTGATAAGTCCTGTGAAAGCAAAAAGAATCTCTGCCATTTCTACTCTAGTCTTGGCATTCACAAGATGCCAAATTATTCGGTATTTTGCTACATTACTAACCCTTCCAGCTTGATCATGCAGCTTGGTTACCTAAATTAGCTGCCCAGAATCCCCTTTCTCTCTCTCCAGTCATTAGACAGGCTTTCCCAATAGCTAAGCTAACTAATTTAATTTTAAACAGCCTTCTGCAAGACACTCTCTCCCCTTTTGCTGAAGAATTGAATTTAACAATATCCAGTTGTAGACTCAATGTCCTCCTTGTATTCAGGGCTAAATGGGATGGTGTGAAATGATGAGGAGTGAAATGATAAAATGGGGAAAAAAAGAAAAAAAAGATGTATTTAAAGTTATTTGTTCTCCCCAAATTTTTGGGTCAAGGGGACCTGGGACTGATGCTGCTGCTGGTGTTTCCAATCAAGTGAAGAGCCTGGAGTCTTCTCCTCAACAAAGACTTTGTTCAACTTCTGAAAAGATAAAGCAATCTTCCTAAAATCCCCTCTAAGTCACAGGGCTTTGGTAAACCTCTGTGAGAGTGTGCATATCCAAAGTAGCAACAATACCCAAATATGTTCATCATTGCTGTGTCTAATCTCAAGAAACTTTCTAGATCTCTGAACAGTTATCAAGAAGTTGACATGGCCACCAATCTCTAAAGTAGTGTGGACTTGTAGACTATAAACCAAAATGAACCAATATTTGACTCCTAGTCCTGATAAACCTGCTGAACTACTGAGCACTTATTGTAATCCTTACAACAGAGATGAAGATTGTAGACCTTTATGGTGGAGAAGAATTATTATTTTTTTGCAAGGGATTCACTAGGGAGGCAAGCTTTGAGGATGTTCAACTATCTTTGTTTTCAAATCCTTCTAACTGTGTTTATGGCACCACACATATATTTTTCAGTCATGATAGTCAGAGTACAATATACATTCTTGAAATTCTGCCCCTTTTGCCTCAGTACCCTGATGATAAATGTGCAGTAGCAAGAGAATCCTGCAGAAATGTCTTCACTTACGAAATTTATTCAGTTGTGTGGTTTCGTGTTTCTTTCTGGAGTGATGTATGGGAAATGAGAATGAAATCACAGGTTGTAGCGCAAATGGGGACACTCGGCTTGCCTCATACTTCCTCATTTCTGTCTGCACTACTTTCTGGTGCACTGGAAATATGTTAACAGCTCCAGGAATTGACTATTTCACCACTGGAAGGGAAACGCACCCCAACACTCTGCAAACTGATAAAAGGCATACAGGTGAAATTTTGAATATTAACCAAAGAGTTAAAAAACAGACAGATCTTCAGGGTTTTTCTATGTCTTTACTATGAGGATGGTGGAGCACTAAAACAGGTTGCCCAGGGAGGTGGTTGAGGCCCCTTCCCTGAAAACAATCAAGGTGAGGTTTGATGGGGCCCTGGGTGACCTGGTCTAGTGGGGATATGCCTGGTGACTGCAGGGAGGTTGGACAAGATGACCTCTAGAGGTCCGTTCTGGCCCAGACCATTCTATGCTTCTATGATTCTGGAGAGAACGTCTGAGAAAAATCTGTACATAAGTAGATTTCTTTCCTTTGCCTTTTCCCTGGGACTATAGTTGGCAATCAAGATTTATTTCCTGTATGGAGGAGCTTCCTGATTGCTGGAGGTATATTCATCATCCACGTCAAACCATTTTCCTCAAGACTTACTGTCTAATAACCTTCAGAACAGGATTAGAGATTCCAAAGCTACAAGAAGCTTTAACTTACTTCTGCTGAGGAGAGTATTTTACAAGTTATACTTAATCTGTGGGGACTGTAAAAAATACCTAGTCAATCTTTGAAACATCTCTTTCCAGGATATATGGAGGATATGTACACAGTCTTACATCTCTAAGACTAGGTTGGTCTCTCTTCTCCATAAATACTCATCTTCCCAAGAGAAAGGTGCAGACACCTTGATGCACAAAAATAATCAGTGAGAGCTAGACTCATAATATGTAGGTCCTATTAATAATTATATCACATATCATGCCCTATTTCCTAAAATGCTAGCTATTGAATTCCCTGACTGCCTCTCAGCATTCAGTAGGTCAAACCCATGCTTGTATATAAGTGGGATGACCAAAGAAAAACCAAAGGTCAAAGCAATAAAAGACCCTTGGACATCTGGGTGTCAAAGGAAGTAAGCTATTTCTAGGCACAGAAGTGACATGAATCTTTTGAACTCTCAAGACATGTAGAATTTCCTCTTTTCATGGACTACTACTGGAGCAGAAAAATGTCCAAGTATCTCACATGCAATTCAAGACCTCACAGTATCACATTCTCAGCATGAGAAAGTTGTCTTGATAGAAGTTTAAGTTCCATGAGCATGAACAGGCTCCAGAAAAGAGCACAAACATAGCTGAAACTGGGAAATATGCAGCACTACAGAAGTCATCTGGAAA
>VWZE01002412.1:39895-54369 GCA_013396675.1 Eubucco bourcierii
TTTTTTTTTTTTTTTAATTCTCTCTCCTATTTTTCATTTGACCTGAAGTAACAGATCATATTTCATCCAAGGCTTCTATTCTTTGTGTTTCTGGTTTTACTCAGTGCACAGTAACACAGGGCTCAAGAATTAAGAACAACAAAGTGCAAGATAAAAAACTAAACTTCGTTTCTGGGAGAGTTAGGGAAAAGAGCAACTAGTTTTTCTCTACCTGTTCATGTATTTCTTTTCCTTTCCTTCCACTAAAGCCTTCCTGTTGACATCACTCACAACCACCTGGAGGTTTTAAGAATGGCTGAGAATAAAAAAACTGTGAAAGAACTCAACCCACTCACACTAAATGCTCTGGGTCCCAGGTGTACTGGAGTCTGCTCATTTCTGCTACTGGATGCAAAGGAGATCATTGTACCACGAATGCCCAGTGTCTCAAATAGGGTAAATAGCAGAATGTACTCTAACCACAGAATCAAAGAACAATGTGGGTTGGTAGGGACCTCTGAAAATCATCTAGTTCAGTCCTCCTGACAAGGCACGATCACCTAGAGCAGGTTGCCCAGAACTGCAAAATCCAGGCAAATTTGGAATTTCTCCAGAGAAAACTCCACAATCTCTCTGGGCAGCCTGCTCCAGGCCTCCAGCATGCACACACCGATGAAGTTTCTCCTCCTGTTCAGATGAAACCTTCCAGGTTCCAGTTTGTGCCTGTTGCCCTTTACTGTGTCAGTAGACACGGCTGACATCCCATCCTCTACCTCCACCCTTTAAGTATTAGTGAGCATTGAGACCATCCCCTCTCAGGCTTCTCTTCTCCAGGCTAAACAGCTGCAGGTTCCTCAGTCTTTCCTTGTCAGGGAGATTCTCCTGTCCTCTCAAAATCTTTGTGGCCCTCCCTTGGACTCCTCACATTATTTCCCTGTCCCTCTTGAACTGGGGGGATGAGAGCTGGACACAATACTCCAGATGTGGCTTCACTAAGGTAGAGTAGAGGAAGAGCATAACTTCTTGACTTGCTGGGCACACTCTTCTTGATGCACCCCAGAGGAACTGCCTTCTTGGCCAAAAGGGCACATTGGTGGTTTATGGTGAACTTTTCCACTAGCAGTTCCAGGTCTTTCTCCACACAGCTGCTTTCCATCAAGCTACTCCCTCACCTGCACTGGTGCAGGGGGTTGTTCCTCTCCAGGTGTGGGACCCTACAGTTGCTCTTTTTGAACTTCATGAGATTCTGCTTTGCCTAATTCTGCAGTCTGTCCAGGTCTTACTGAATGTCAGAACAGTCTGATGGGGTGTCAGCCATGTCCTCTCAGTTTTGTATCATGAGGTTTCCTGGTCATACTGAGCTTTATCTCTCAGGCTCAATAGTTATTTTTAATTGTGCTTGGGTTTGGGAATTGTCTTATGCAGTGTGTGCACACAGCCCAGGCAGCAACTGCGTCCTGGGCTGCATCAAGAGCAGTGTGGCCAGCAGGGCAAGGGAGGGGATTCTCCCTCTGTACTCTGCTCTTGTGACACCCCATCTGGAGTACTGTGTACAGATCTGGAGCCCCCAGCACAGGAAGGACATGGAACTGTTGGAGCAAGTCCAGAGGAGTGCCACAAAGATGATCAGAGGGCTGGAGCAGCTCTGCTATGAGGACAGGCTGAGAGAGTTGAGGTTCTTTAGCTTGGAGAGGAGAAGGCTTCGAGGGGACCTTATAGTAGTCTTCCAATATCTGAAGGGGGCCTACAGGAAGGCTGGGGAGGGACTATTTACTAGGTCTTGTAATGACAGGATGAATGATAATGGGTTTAAACTAGCAGAAGGTAGATTTAGATGTATGTTAGGAAGAAGTTCTTTCCAGTGAGGGTGGTGAGGCACTGGAGTGGGTTGCCCAGGGAGGTTTTGAATGCTCCCTCCGTGAAGGTGTTCAAAGCCAGTTTGGATGAGACCTTGTGTGACCTGTTCTAGTGGGAGGTGTCCCTGCCTAAGGCGGGGGGTTGGAACTATACGATCTTTGAGGTCCCTTCCAATGTGATTCTATGATTATATATCTAGTCCAGTATGATTGTCCACTTTACAAAATGCTCCAGAAATGGATGACTGGGACATTTTCAGGAATATTGAATTTATTGCAACACACTGTAGAAACGGTTGTGAATGATGTAGAAGGGAAAGGTCAGTATATTGAAGATTGACCTCAAATACTGATAGGTATGTGAAGAAATCAAGTAATAAGTCATTCTAATTTTTTTTTTGCCTGAATTTGTATAATTTCACTGTAACATTTTGAAATCTATTTCTGAGTCACAAAAGGATTTAGTCTTAAAGGGTGCAGGTAGGAGTACTACTGTTATCATTGTCCCTAGCCCTGGGAAACTGAGTGCTCATTTTATCTGCAGTGAGGATTCCCATGGCTCTCCTTGGAACTCTTTATGCTACTGGTTGTTTAAATGACACATTCTGAGTTAGTGGAGACGACCTTGATGAAGTCTTTGTTTTTTATTATTCTGTTGCCTACCTAGCTTCATTCACAGATGCGAAGATGTGTGTCTCTGTTGTCCAGCTCCTCCTTTGATATCCACAACATGGATCACTAATAGTTTCTCCAGCCATCCTTGATACCATCTGTCACTGTAGCTGGGAAATAAAAGACTCTTCAGTCACAGCTAATGCTGTGTCTCTGTGCCATGAGCTGGAAGGAGAAATAAAGTGGTCATCTTCCCTGGTTTGAGCTGGACTAGAACTGATTCTGATCACTGATGTCACTTCTCTGCTCAGTAATGACACTTTCTGAAGTTCAGTGCAAATTTGCACAACCAGGGGCTGCTCCTAGCAGAGGCAACACAGATGGACAGAGTTCCTGCCAAGGTTGCATAAAGGCCCTTGCTTGGATAAGTTCCTGTGCAGACACAGCCCCACAGTTTGCGTCTGACCTTGGGTGGCAGGAAGACAGAGATTGCATCTGCAGGAAGGAGCAGAAAGGACAGGTGACCCTCAACTGACCAGCAAGAAATTACAGCCCATGGACAGAATCTGCAGGAAAATGATGAGGAATCACCAGGGTCAAGCCTCTTCCTTCCTGGCTGGTATCCCAGGAGGACTCTTTACCTTCTACCTTCCATCCCAATCCATGTGTTCCTGAACCTGGTTCGAGAGAGTCTGTGTCACTTGTCTCATGGCCAGCCCAACCCTAACCCTTGATATCATCTTCACAGAATCACAGAATGTTAGAGGTTGGAAAGGAACGCAAAAGATCATTCTGCCCACCTCCCCTGCCAGAGCGGGATCACCTATCACACAGGAATGCATCCAGGCAAGTTTCAAACGTCTCCAGAGAGGGAGACTCCAAAACCCTCCTGGGCAGCCTGTTCCGGTGTTCCATCACTCTCACAGTGAAAAACTTTCCTCATGTTTCCATGGAACTTCCTATGACTCATCTTCCACTCATTGGCCCTTGTCTTTTCACTGAGCATCACCAAGCAGAGCCTGGATCCATCCTTCTGGCGTTGACCCTTTACACAGTTATGAATGAGACCACCCCTCAGTCTCCTCCTCTCCATGCTAAAGAGCCTCAGCTCCCTCAGTCTGTCCTTGTAGGAAGATGTCCCACTGCTTTCATAATTTTTTTTGGTTCTGCAATGGATTCTTTCAAGCAGTTCTCTGATGTTCCTTGAACTGAGGGGCTCAGAACTGGACAAAATATTCCAAATGTAGCCTCACCATGGCAGAGGGGAGGAGAACCTCTCTCCGCCTACTAAACACAGCCCTTCTAATACATCGCAGAATGGCACTGACCTTCTTGACCACAAGAGCACATTGCTGGTTCTTGGTCAACCTTTCATTCAGTAGGACTTCTAGGTCCTTTTCTCCTTTGCTGCTCTCCAACAGGTCAGTCCCCAACTGTACTGATGTGTAGGGTTGTTCTTTCCCAGGTGCGAGACTTGCACTTTTTGCACTTCCTTAAATTTCTCCCTGCCCAGCCCTTCACCCTGTCTAAGGCTCACTGAATGGAGTACAGCCTGGGTGGCGGATGGGTGTGTGCCACAACTACTGCAACCAGTTTTGTGACATCAGCAAACTTCCTGACAGTGCATTGCATGCCCTCATCCAGGATGCTGATTAGTATCTTCTCATTAGAGGTGTGATATTCATCACCCCTCACGCAGAGGAGCAGCAATTTTCAGCATTCCTTGTAATATGTATACACAGTATGTAGGCACAACAGTGATGTGTGTTAAATGATGGTACATGTAGGGTAAAACACTTGTATCTGTAGCCCAAAAGCCAATAGCTGATCAAAAATGCCTTAAGGAAGATGAATTAAAATATGCATTTTTGTAGGACATCTAGGTTTTTGTGGTTTTTTTGTTTTGTTTTGTTTTGTTTTTTGTGGAAGTCAAGTTTTTAAAGCACTTAGAGCGTTATTCTTGACGCATTTTCTGTCTCTGGTGCATTAGACAATTAATAATGCAATGAAAGGATTCTTCCTCTGGACTGCATACTAAGGAGATGTGTGAATAAATAACATTCTTTTTTGACTAGTTGAAATTGAATTAAAAAAACAAAACAGAACAAAACAATTTTTTTGACCAGAGTTTGGGGTGAAATAAAGTAACATCACAAATTCAGACAATTTTAGTAAGAAAAAAGAAACTTGATTGTCAACATTCATAAAATGGAGCTTAAATGTAGTTTATGAAACTGAGGAGAAAAAGGTGACAAATGTGGCCTTATGTTTCTCTGCAGCCTGCTGGTAACACGTTTCAATGGTACAAATACTACATGGGAGTCTTCCATGTCTTAACAGAGGCTTAACCAAAACCTGAATCACCTTCAGGGAATGCCTGAAACAGTGCAGTAGAAGATAGTTTGGATCAATTTACATTCATATAAGAAAAACTAAGAATGACAAACTCAGGACTGTCCTACTGTCCAGAGACTCTTATTTTGGTGAGGGTATGTGCAAGGCAGTAAATCATCTTCCAGATTCCTGGCCCAGGTCATGGATGCAGGTTGAGCCCTTTGATTTCCTACATAAGCTCCCTACACCATAGACCGTAGCATATGAGGAGGTGAATTGGTAAATTCCCATATCTCCTCAGTTTTGTGTTTGGTATGTAAAATTCTGTGAATCTGGGAGGTTGAATCAAATTATTTAATTTTGGAAGTGCAATGTCCCCATTTTCATACAGTTATTGTTTGGTTGGGGTTTTTTTGGCTGGTTTTGTTTGTTTGTTTGTTATTTTTTTCGTAAGAAAATTTTCAGTCAAATTGAATTGCGAATAAAAGATGACCTAAAATTCTAATTATTGAAAGATAGTTTTAGCTTGAGGATAATTCAGAATAGCTTGGTAAGCATGATGAATATCTTTCTCACTTCCTGACAGTTAGTGCCAAAATCTGCTTCCTCTAAATTTTCTGAAAGTTAGTTTCTTCCAATTTTCTGAAAATGTTGCCTACAAAGGCACACTTTTTAAATGAATTTACTTTTTTTTTTTCTTTCTTTTTTTTTTTTTTTTTTTTTCCTTGTATGAACATTTCTTGACAGATTTAGGAAACTCCTAACTTTCTCAAGCTTTCTGGCAGAGTATGGAACTGTCTATGAACTTAATATGAAGTTATATTTTATTCACACTCCTGTAGAAAGAAACCCCAAACCAGAACAACAACTCACATTCTGTCTTAATCACTCACACCTCTCAGAATGATCTCTCCTGTCTCCCAGGATTGGTGTCCTCACAGTTAAGAAGACTACCTCTCATATCTAAACTTCTGAATAGTTCATGGTGGAGTCCAAGTCCCAGTGCACACATTACCTGAATTAATAATTCTCCAATTCTGCAGTTTTTAAGAAATATTTTTTTCTCATGGGCTTCCTCTTTTGGGAGATCAAACAATGAAGACCATGTCAGGTTGAGGACAGCCCTTTGCTATGAAGCTGAGTGATAGCATACTGCTTACAGAACCACTGGACACAGGTTGCTGAAATTAAACTGTCTCTGTAGAGGATGATGCCCCCTCCCCCCCAAAAAAACCCAAAAACCCAAAACAAAGAAACCAAACTGTTGCTGAGTACTTCCACTTTTTCCAAGTATTTTCTCATCAGGTCTCTTGCTCATTTTCCTTTGTTGTTCCCTTTGCTACCATTAATGACTAGCAGTCATTTTTTTTTTTTTTTTTCCTTTTTAGCACTCATTAGCTTCATCTTCAGCCAAATTATGTCCACCTCCCTATCTATATTTGTCTTTTACATCTGGCTCACCCAGCTGCTCTTCTACCTTCTTTTTAACATTCAGTTTTGGTCAGGACCTCTCTGGCCATCTGTACTGGCCTTGACCTTCTGCCATGCTTGTTCAACTTCCTGCATGTTAGAACAGACCAGACTTGTGCTTTGAGGAGGTTTATCCTTGAAGATTAACTTGGTCTTCCAGGTGGCAGTGGGTTCTGCCAAGTAGATTCTTGAGTAAGACAAAAGAACTGCTGTCTTGAAGTCTAGGCTTACGATTTCTTTTAGGAAGTTAAACATGACAACCATATCATCATTAAGGCCAAGGTTGTCTTTGTTCTTCTCATTGTTTATCACTTCTCTGCTGTTTGTGTGTTATAGATCCAGAAATGCGTCTGCCATATTTGGCTCATTAATCTGTTTTTGAATCAAGTAGTTATCATCAACACACTCCAGAAATCTCTTGTACTGATCATAACGTGCTATATTGCCTTTCAAGAAAACATCAAGGCCATTAAAAGACCCTGTGACTTCCAAGCCTTACAGTTGTTTCCACCTTGATTTTCTTGGTGTGTATCCATCCATTGCAGTTTTCTGCTTGCATGATCTGTCCCACCGTGACTCTATAATATGGATGAAATAGCTCTGCAGCTGTGCATGGGTTTAACATCTCCATTCACCCCTATGGTGTATTCACTTGTATACACAGAAAGAACACATGCCCTGGTTTTGTTGCTTTCATAAGAGAATGGAATGAAACAGAGTAGAATAGAACAGAACAAAACAGAACAGAACAGAATAGAATAGAATAGAATAGAATAGAATAGAATAGAATAGAATAGAATAGAATAGAATAGAATAGAATAGAATAGAATAGAATAGAATAGAATAGAATAGAATAACTTTTGTTTGGAGAAGACCTTTAGGATCATTAGTTATAACCACTTACCCAAGGCTACCATGTTGCCACCAAACTCTGCCCTTCAGCACCACATCCACACAGCTTTTAAATCCCTCCAGGGATCGATGCTTCACCACCTCCCTGGGCAGTCTGCTCCAGGGCTTGACAACCTTTTTTGGGGAATAATTTTTTTTTTTTTAAAAATGTCCAACCTGAACCTCCCATGCTGCAACCTGATTCTGTTTCCTTTTCTTCTATTTCTTGTCACATGGGAGAATTGACTGACCTGCACTTTGTTCAGCTCTCTTCTCAGGAAGTTGTAGAGAACCAGAAGATCTTCCCTTAGTCTTCTTTTCTTCAGACCAAGCAACTCCCACTTCTCTCAGCTAGTCCTCACCAGACCTGTTTTCCAGACCCTTTTCCATCTTTGTTCTCTTCTCTGGGCATATTCCAGCACCTCAATGTCCTTCTTGGAGTGAGGGCCCCAAAACTGAACCCAGCATTCAAGGCACAGCCTCACTGCAATGATCACTGCCTTAGTTCTAGTCATGCTACTTACTCAGGGCAGGCTGTTGCTGACTTCCTTCATTACCTGGTCACAGAGTGGCTCATGTTCTGGTCAACATTCCCAGGTCTTTTCCAGCCTCTCTGCCCCAAGCGTGGATCATTCACGGGGTTGTTGTGGCACAACCTGGCAGAACTTCATGCCAGAAGCATGAGATCTTCCAATATCACACTGCCCTCTGGACAATTCCTGAATGCTCCAAATTCACTTTTCTTTGGGTGTTGGTTACATTTCTGTGATATATCTATAGCTTAACTTCTCATCATTTTAGAAGAATAGCTCATACACAGCAAGAACTCAAACAGTGCATGTCTAAAGAAGTCAGTGAACAACTTCATAAACTAATCTAGTGTCCTGAATCAAATCTTAAATCTTTGTTCTTAATACTTTGTGTGGATTTCAGCTCAGAATAAATCAGCATCATTGAAATTGATAGATCAAATTCAGCAGAGGATTGCCATGAAATACACCTGATTTCTGTTTAAAATTGATCCCCAAATAAATATAAATGACTAAGAAGTCAGCTTGCACTACTCTGACACTGAAATAAGAAAATAAACCGCATAGGATTTTCACTATCAAACCTCTGACTGTGATCCATAACATGTTACTCTTTTGCAGTTTGCCTTGTAGCCTGGTTGTAAGTGAAATTTGCAGCCTATCCCATTGCTAAGTAGAGGTTTAATTTCATATTTGTCCTTTTTGAATGAAAAAATAAGATCATTTCTGTAGTTGTCACTGTAAGTAGTGGAAATACTTGTTTAGAACCAGTCTGAAACAGAATCATATATGAAATACAGCTTTGTCTAAGAAAACACAGAGTGAAAAGCAGTGAAGAATTACATGCCTTGTCTGAGATAATCCATCATGAAACAATTATTTTTGTATTGTGACCCTGGTCTATGGTTGCAAAAAGAAGTTAAGTAGCAGAATTTTTTTTAAATTACATTCTTTGTGTGTGTGGCACAATGAACAAAGCTCCTTATACTAATAATTCACACTTAAGTTATCATTAGAATTATAGAAAAATACTTCAGGAAAGGTCTTTGGAGAGGTTACAACATACGTCAGAGTTGGTAAAAAAAAAAAAAATTACATACTTGAGACATCACCCAAATTAAGCCAAATGGTTCCTGTTCCTCTACTGGTGTAAGGAGATCTGCAGACAATCAAGAGATCCAGTCACAGATCTCCTCAACAGTAGAATTTATCCTCAAAGGTTTAGTATTTATAATCCTATTATTTTCTAATCCTATTATTGTAATGTTTGGATGAATTGAATGTATTTCCTCCTTAATCTCTGTGTGATCTCACATATTTCCCGTCAACGATGACTTCTGGCTGACCCTACAAATACTTTGTCCTTCAACACTTAAAAATAAATCTCCAGCATAGTTGGGAACATTGTATTTTCTGCAGATGCACCTTGCTGTTAGATAATGTCTCTCGACAAAGCTAATACTTGCAGAACACTGTGGAGGTGTTTGATCCTCACCTGATTCTCATTCAGATCATGTATCTTTGCTTTTAACTTGCTCGGTAAGTGGCCACTGTGACGCAATGTTTATTTTTAAATCTTATTTTTGACTGTGAGTGGAATGGAAGAATATCTACAGGGTTGTTACACATAGTACACAGGAGGGAAAAAAATGCTATGCAACTCTGAATTGCATGGATTTAATGCTATTTAAGGGTTTAACAGTGACATCATAAATCACAAGAAGGTATGAATTAATTTATATCCTACCATAAGCCTAAGATAACATTATAGCCTCAATTTTGAAAGTTGATTATTTTTGCATTTCCTTGGCAATTACATTTTCATTTACTCTGCCACCCTCTAACTTGCTTGTTTTGCCCTTTTGCCCTTTTCCCATCATCTTCCATTTCTACTTTTCTTTTCCATCATCTCCTACTGGAATGAGGCAAAGTTTCCATTTAAACAGGTGTATTTTATGCCAGGGAGAAACTAAGATTAATATAGCCTTAAAAAAAGAGAAGAATCAGGCCTTATGACCTGAGCACCCTTGAAATTCACAACAAGGTCAAAATAATAAAATATTTAAGTGACAATTCAAACATAATTTATAAGGTTTACTCATACTTGACAGCAATGTGTTTAATTCTAATACCAGTAGGCTATTAGAGGAGTATTTTCCCCTGTGATAGTTATGTAAACTGTCTGGGATCTACTGCAAACAGTTTAGGCTTCTGTTCCTCTGTGAAGCAAAAACTGATAGAAGACAAATGTCCCTTTTCTGCTGTCCATCTATCCAGAAGAACAAGGACAGTAGCTTTTGAGTTATGTGGGCGAGATGGACAAATCTGGAACACATTGAGCTGACCAAACATAGTTTTTTCTTTGTTTTATTTAACAATAATGCATATTTGCTAACAAAATTCTACAAAAATTAGTATTTTGCATTAATTGCTTGGAAAGTATTGTCTTCTTTTTAAAATGCTGTGCTAACAAATGATAAATACTACCAGTAAAATATCTCTGGAAATCTAGGATGACCAATACAAAAATTAAAATGTATGAAATTCCATCTGAAACCAATAAATAACTTTCATATTTGGGATGGACGTGGTCACACCCTAGACTGCTTTACCCAGTGAGGTTGTGTAGTTGCCACCCTTGGAGATATTCAAAGCCTGACAATACATGGGCCTGGACAACTGGCTCTAGGTATCCATGCATCAAGGTTGTTTGGACCAGTTGATCTCCAGAGGTGTCCTCCTCATTTCAATCATTATGTAATTAATAAATGAGACCTGGCTTGTTGGTCTCCCAGAAAAAGACTCAGGAAATCTTATTTATTGTAGTTTTCCTCATAAATGCTTGGTTGGTTTGTAATGTAATTGAGAAGATTTTTTTTTGTTTGTTTGTTTTTTAAAGTCATAGTCTATTGCATGTCTTCTGGGGTTTCCCTGGATATGTTCTGGCATTACACCTCAAGAGTTTTTCCCACAAGTTCTCAGTAATACAACTAAAGTGATACATGAATTATAGGACTTCTTCAGTTGTCAAGTACCTGCTGGAGATAGTCCAGCAAAGAGCCATGAGGATGATTGGTGGACTTGAGTATCTCTCCTATGGAGAGAGACTGAGAGCCTTGGGGCTGTTTAATCTGGAAAAGAGAAACTGAGAGGAGATCTGACCAGTGTCGATAAACATCTGAGGGGTGGGTGTCAAGTGGAGGGGGGCAATCTGTTTTCAGTGGTCAGCAGCAAGAAGACAAGGAGCAACAGCTACAAACTGGAACACAGAAGGTTTCATCTCAATAGGAAGAGAAGTTTCTTTACAGTGAGGGTGACAGAGCACTGGAAGAGGCTGCCCAGAGAGGTTGTGGAGTCTCCTTCTCTGGAGACTTTCAAAACCCTCCTGGATGCATTCCTGTATGAACTGCCTTGGGTGATCCTGTTTTGGCAGGGGAATTGGACTTGATGATCTCTGGAGGCCCCTTTCCTGCCTCTAAGGTTCTGTGATTCTGTGATCTAAGAAAGAAAAATCTCATTATGGGTGGAAAGAGAAAAAAAACCCACTTCAAAAAAGAAATGAGAAGTTCAGGATAGGGAACACCTCACTGAAAGTACTCAACCTTCTAAGCATCACTGATAGAGCAAGTGTACGTGTCTTTGTAGTTTCTCAATTTTCTTTCCCTCTCTTCTTGTCTGATATCTTTCTCATCTAAACTTTCCTACATAGAAATGTCCAGAATTATCTTATTACATAAAAATAAAGTAAAACCTCATAAGAAAATTTTCAGTGGGAAATGAGCAAGACAATGTCAGACAGCAAAGAATTAGAGAAAATATCTTCCTATAGGCGTTATGAACAATTATCATAATTAATGCCTTAAAAAACCCACGTATCTGGGTTTTGCAGATGTCTATGTAAAAGATGACCACTGTCTGTTCTTTCATTTGAAGCAGGATCTCACAGCAAACCTGCTCAAAATGAATTGTGAAATGTCTCCAAACATTATTATCTGCTTATTTACTTATTTACTATTACATTGATAATTAATATAGATTATGAAACAGTTGTGAAATTATTTCAGAATTACTAGGGCCCCTGCAGCAAAACCCAAGGCCAGGAGTAAAAAAAAAAAAAAACCCAAAAGATCCATGTTACAAAACAGTCCACTGAATAGGCAAGTGTAAACTTGCTATATGTTTGCATTCAAAACAGCAATGAGATTAAAATCTGGGTTTCATAGATCCCCTTTGAAAACATATTATAATGGTTTTAATTCCTCCCTACTCGAGAACAAATTCAATACTCAGATTGTTCTGTGGTGCTCCTTATACTGTGACACATGTGGACCAAACTCTTCTGCAGCATCTTGACAAGAGATAGGCTGTATCATATTGCTAAGGTCTGTGCAGAAGGTACCTGCTTTCATGATTAGTAAACACTTGGGAGAGACCAAATATTAATGCAGATTCACAGGATAAAGTCTCTGATACTCCTTTGTCTAACAGTCCCAGAATCTCCCCATGTCAAGGGTTGGAACGCACCTCTGAGGATGGTCTAGTTTGATGTTTCTGCTAAAGCAGGGCCACCAACAGCAGGTTGCCCAGGACTGCAATGTTCAAGTGGATTTGGGACTTCTCCAGAAAAAGAAATATTGAAAAGCCCAAGAAAGGCAGTTTTCCAGAAAATGTTTATATTGCAGCGTTTTCCAAGGTGTACTTACAAAGAAAGATCCTTGTAGCTCTGTCATTGCATTACTTGGGGCTTTTTTGTTGTTGTTTTTTTTATCTGCTTGGGCTTTGTTTTCTGTTGTTGTTGTGGTTTTTTGAAATTATTATTTTTGTGGTTATTGTTGGGGTTTTTTTTTGTTTATTCTTTTTTATGTTTTATAGATGGTGTCAAGTTGAACGGTGACTGCACATTCAAATGGGGCATTTAGATGCCACCAATACATCAATAACAAGTAACAGTTTTACTGTAACATTTCATAGAATAAAGTACTCAGGAAAATTGTTTAGAGAAGTAGATTAGTGGAGAAATGTAAAGGCGAAAATGTTGCCTGAAGAGCACTTTCCAGCTTCCAAAAGAGTGTCTATTTGTAGAAGGTAATACTGGGGCATAAAAACAACCCAACCCAAACCCAACAAAAACCAAACCCACAAACTCCCCAAAAAAACAAACCAAACCAAACCAATCAAACAAAAAAAATTAAAGTGGAGAGGAAAATATAAATATCTAAAGGCCACAAGAGGGGTAATTTTCAGAGCCAGGACTATAGCTCTGAAAATTCTCATGCCTGGCTTCCCTACCACAGGCAACACACTGAACAGCATATATCCGCTGTTTTTATAACTGCAGTGCTGAGACTCCTTTCAATTAACAGCAGGTCAGTTTTCCTTCTCACTGCATGCCTGTAACAAGCATGTCAGCGTGCTTGTTGAGTCATTTGGGAAGGTATAAGGACAGAAAGAGTACAAAGAAGTAACTAAGAAACAAGGATTTTTGAGTGAGGGATTTCATTGTGATCTTTCTCTTCACAACCCTTCTTTTTCTCACAGTCTAGCACCCATAAATGCTGCATTGCCTTTGCAATGTTCCCAAATATTGCTCTCAAAACATCAAGAATACAAGTGAAAATCTGGAACCTTCCCAGTTCTGGAAAAAATATTTACTGTGTGATATTTACCACAAAGTATTTATTACTGATTCAAGTAGTGGAGTTGCTTAACTGCTCAAATATTGTAGGTCTCAGAATCACCAAACTACATTAAATGTCCCCAGGTCAAATCAGTATCAGTGCTTATTACATATGAGGATTTGATCTATCTGAAGTCAACAGCTGAACACCAAACACATGAAAATCTGAGCAACAGCGACCTCAGAGCTATGTATATTTATAATGTGCTGGATTTGTGGCATACTGGAGCCAAGGGGGAAAAAACACTGAACATGTCCATCTCTGAGGTTAATACTCTGATTAAATCACTGGTTTTAGAAAACATTTAAATCTATGACTTCAAGCTGGAAAGCATTTCACTACTTTCCTGTCTTAATAGCAAGGAATGCTAACAAGTCCTAGGTAGGACTGCAAGTAAACTGAAAGGTACTTCTCAACAGCAGGAAAATCTTGTCCATACATCCATGGGGGCACAAAGAAGTAGCTTGTACATATGGGAAATATATGTTCAAGAAAACCTTAGTAACAAAAAGGTAAGAAACAGGGCAATTCACCTGTCAGATGGATGACTTCATGATCACATCTTGCTTTCCTGCATCTCAAGGTCTGGCATCGAGGTCTTGCAATGAAAGGACAAAGGGCAATGGGTTTAAACTGGATGAGGGGAGATTTAGACTGGATGTTAGGACGAAGTTTTTTACAGTGAGAGTGGTGAGTCACTGGAACAGGTTGCCCAGGGAGGTTGTGGCTGATCCCTTCCTGGAGGCCAGGTTGGACGAGGCTTTGAGTGACCTGTTCTAGTGGGAGGAGTCCCTGCCTATGGCAGGAGTTTGGAACTAGATGATCTTTGAGGTCACTTCTAACCTTACCATTCTATGATTCTATGATTCTATGACCTTGATAGTCCCACAGTTCATAGAATCATTATGGTTGAAAAATACCTCTAAGACCGTGGTCCAATTATCAACCCAAACCCACCATGGTCCACTAAACCATGCCCCAAAGTGTCCTGTCTACATGATTGTTGAACATTTCTAGGAATGGTGACTCTACCACCACCCTGGTCAGCCTGTTCCAATGCTTTAGAACTCTTTCTGTGAAGACACTGTTTCTAATATCCAACCTTAATGGCTCCTACCACAATT
>VWZE01002412.1:54415-64999 GCA_013396675.1 Eubucco bourcierii
CCTGATATTACGGAGAAGAGGACAACCCCTGCTTCACTGGAACCTCCTTTCAAGTTGCTGCAGAGAGCAATGAGGTCTTCCTTAAAACTTTTTCTAAAGACTAAACAACCCCCATCTCCCTCAATTGTTCCTCACCAACCCTGTTCTCCAGGCCCTTCACCTGCATTGTTGCCCTTCTCTGGACATGCTCCAGCCCCTCAATGTCCTTCTTGTAGTGAGGACCCCAAAACTGAACCCAGGATTTGAGGTGTGACCTTATCAATGCCAAGTACAAGGGCACAATCACTGCCCTGCTCCTGTTGGCCACACTACTGCTGATCCAGGTCAGGATACCGCTTCCAACCAAAAACCCCAGGTCCTTTTCCACCAGGCAGTTTCTAGCCACTCCAACCCAAGTAGGGAATGCACAAATTAGGTGAAGTAGACACTGCCTAGAGGAACAGAAAGTATTTCTGGTGATCTGCATGTTGCAAACTAGTTGGTGAATTGCCATGTGTAAGTAGAAGGTTCTTTCTTCTGGAAGGCATCTCCAGGCTGGCAGCTGGAACATATCTGTCTTTCTTCTAAGTTGGTTTTTGGTTGGTTTTTTTTTGTTTGTTTGTTTTTGTTTTTTTTTTTAATCTAGCCTTGAAAAATAAACATAATCAGAAATGCACATGTATACTCTGATGCTGTGAGACCTCATAGCAAGCATAGCAGAGCTTTCTGAAGGGGGGGAAGATCCTTCAGAGAGTCTTGATTTCTAACAAGTCATACTTCTGCACTTGGGGAACTTAAAGAGGAACATTTTGTAATCTTCCCACAGCCAGACAGATGATAGATAACTACTTTTCCTTCCTTCCCTCTCTCCAGTACCCCCACAACAGTTTCATGACTTCTCAGTTCAAGATTTAGACCACAGAGTTGGTAAAACCCAGTGACAGCCCATGAAAGACGTCACAGTGATGTTTACCCCTGTTTGAACTGGCCCTTTCTTTGGATCTCTCTGGTGATGTTGAGTGAGATGAAATCTCCATGCTCTAGCTGTGGCTGAAAGAAACTAGATGACCTTTAAAAGTCTCTTCCAGCCCAAATCATTCTAAGATTCTCTGAAATACATGCTGCCAACACAGGGATCTGCCCAGTTAATAGACCCAGGGGAGATACTGCTTGGTAAATTCTTATCACATCTGCAAAACATCTCAATTTATAATTTCTATCATATTTCTGTTATAAATTACATATTTCATGGCTATGATGAGATGGGTGTGGAGTATATTGATTTTCCACTTATCGCCACACAGTGCCAGGATACTTATACTTTGGTGTCGCTATTATGCAGCTGAAGCATAGCTCTGTACTTAGCTCTTATCAGCTTTAAAATGGTTGCATGGTTTGGCTTTCTTGTCTATAACTAAGAGATATAACTTGAAAGGAAGCTAAACTGCACTGTGGAACCATCCATTACTTAGTCACTGCTCACCAATTACCTCCAGCAGGATGTTATCCTGAGTCCAGGCTGAGACACCTTGTGGTTCCTCTGGTCCCAAGGACCAAAGAAAACCTGAAATGAGTTTCTTTTGTTCTCTAATTGGGTTCTTAATAAGAAAGGAAATCAGATTTGTAAATGGTTGATCAGATTTGCAAATAGATCATCTCTTTCCCCATTTTATGAGTTAAGCAAGTGGAAACAGGTGAGCTCTATCTGTGGCATTCTGGAGGTCTATACCTGTGCTCAAGGATAAAGTTATTTCTTTGAGGGGAACAAAAATTGAAATAAATATGTTATTTCAGAGCTGCAATATCCTTTCTCGATCCTTCAGGTGTCTCAGGGCCATGCACAACACTACCCCTGCCCCTGCACTGCTGCTTGCAGAAGCTCTCCAGACCTTGGAGCATCTCTCTGTCTGGGAGACCAAAGTCATGCCTAGAGCCTTGCGGGAGGCTGGTGATCTTCCCCTGCCAACCAGCAGCACCCTGGCTACCAATGCCTCCCCTCCTTTACACAAGCAGAAATGTTTCTGCTCAGAAGGCATGTGCAGAGCATTCCTCTAATGCCTTCAGTAGGTGGGCTCACACTGGATGACCAGAACAACTGTTGGCTGAGGTCAGGCAGCCAGGAATACAACAATGTCTCCAACCTCCCGAGTGCCATAACTCTAAGGTCAGGATTAAGGCTGTTGCACTGTACTCAAGGACATTACGTCTCTTGCAGCTGACCTCAATCAGCAGCCATGTAGACCACCCAGGGGGAAAGGGAGTGGAAAGGGTACCAAAGGTTTTATTAAACCCAAAAGAACAAAAGGAAGAGAGCCTTGAACCCTCCAACAAAAGGAGGAAAGTTCTTATGTGGCAGGAAGCCAGGTGATTTTTTTTTTTTTAAACAGTTTTTTCCTCTCCTTTGTACTTCAGCTGTTAAAACCTGTCTCATATCTGCAGCTGCATGGGGGAGATCCTACAATCTAACTCCACTGACTTAAAAAAAAAATTATTAATCTTACAGCTGCTAATAGAGAACAAAAGGAGAGAGGGAGAGTTTTGCTGAACTAAGTAGTGCAAGGAGTAGAAGGAATTAGCTTGAGCATTTCCGTGCTCATTTGCACTTATATTTTCAAACCATTGTGAATCACAGATTCAGAAAGTAGCGGGAATTGGAAGACAGCTCTGGAGGTCATCCAGTCCAACCACCCTGCTAAAGCAGGGGCATCCACAGCAACTTGCCCAGTATGGCAATTGCCAGGTGGAGTTGGAATTTCTCCAGAGGAGACTATGCAGGAACATTTGGTATAACCTTCAGGGTTTTTCAAAATTCCGCAGCTAGTCATCTGATTTTGGTAATTCTAATGTGCTTCACAGGAGGAACTTTTCTCAAATCCATGGAGAGGTTTGCTTTCCTACTAGGCACAATCAACAAGAACAACCAAAAAAATTGATGAATGAATTGTTAAAGCTTGTTAAAATTTTAGTCTTAGTTTTTTTTGAGGAAGACAACTTCATGTTAGAGGAATCTGCTGTTGACACAATTCCCATTATAATGATTACTAAAATCCATAGCATCATGATGCCTGGTGCTACTTACACACAGAGAAGAAGTAAATTTGATTTTTTTTTTTTTTTAAAGGAAACTGAGCCACAGAAATCCAGACTGATCTTGGCTAATTTTAGGCATGTAACAGAGACATTTAATTGGAATTGCATTTGTCCTCGTCTTCCCAGATAGTTGCTGGAGGAAGAGAGACACATCGAAGGGCAAATAAACCTATATTTTAAATTCGAATTGCCTCTCAGAGGTGTCTGTCTCTCCACTGATGAGCAGGAGAACTTAAAGCAATTATGGTCTTAATTAGATTCCTTTATTACATCTCCAAAGTTAGGCTGGGATAAATCGGACCAAAGAAAGTAAATGACTGTCCAAAAAACTTGAGACAAAGCACATGGACGGGAGCCAGTCCCAGTCCATTGCTTGGTTACAGATAACTTTATTTTGCGTATGTACAGTGTCTATGAAGATGGTCAGTGGACTGGAACACCTGTCCCATAAGGACAAGCTGAGGAAATTTGGTCTGTTTATCTTGGAGAAGAGAAGGCTCCAGAGACATCTTCTTGTGGTCTTTCAGTACCCAAAGGATGCTACAGTTTCTAAGTGAAAGAACTTTTTATGAAAGTATGTGGTGAATAGGACAAGGGGCAATCATTTGAAACTACAGCAAGGTAGACTTAGATTAGACATTAAGAAGAAGTTTTTCTCCATGAGGGTGGTGGAACTCTGAAACAGGTTGTGCACAGAAGCTGTAGACACCTCATTCCTGGTAGATTAGACTGGATGAGGCTTTGAGCTACTTGGTTTAGTGAAAGGTATCCCTACTCATTGCAGGGGACTTGGAACTAGATGATCTGGTGAAACACTGAAACAGGTTGCCCAGGGAGGTTGTGGATGTTCCCTCCTTGGAGGTGTTCAAAACTAGGTTAGATGAGGCCTTGAGCAACCTGTTTTAGTGGAAGGTGTCCCTGCCATGGTAGGGAGTTGGGACTAAATGATCTTTGAGGTCCCTTCCAACCTAAAACATTCCATGATTTTATGATTCTATGATCTTTAAGATCCTTTTCAACTCAGGGCATTATATGATTCTTTTCCATAATTTTATGACATCACTTTAAATTATCTTGCAGAATTACAACAGGTTTCGCTCATAGAATTCTCAAGAATTTTAACTACAGTAATGCTGAAGCAATTATGTGATTTTTATTTATTTTAAAATAACCTAATCTTTATTACAGGTTTTAGAAACTTCACTCCGGAGGAGCTGTGATTTTTCTGATGTTTACAGGTGATAAGGATAATTGCTCTGTAATGTAATGATTATTAAAAAAAAAAAAAATCAGGTATTGTATCCATTGGGTTTTCACCTTCCTCATTTTTACTAGGATAGGGAAATACAAAACCTGCATTGAAAATTCTAACATTGTCATTATTAGCAACAGTGAACTGTTGAGAAAAAGCTCTCACAGAAGTCTTATAACTTTCAGCATAATGCCCAATAACACAAAACCCAGTGATTTTATTTTCTTCTCCTGGCAAGAGCTGCTGGGTCAGCCAAAGAGAAGTGTACCTGTAATTGTCTGATGCCTAGATCCAGAAAAAAGAGCTTTGAAATCTTGAAACTAGTGGAATACTTTTCCTGGAGGCTGATGAAAACTGCCTGTTATCCTTACCTCTAAATGCAACATGCTATAAAGAGAAGATTTCAGTGAGTGAAAGAGGTTCCCCTTTGGAAATAATTATAGAATACAGCTGGTTGACCTTAGGCTGACCAGTTAACCACTTCAGTTGGGGAATAGTTAAGTTAATAGGAAACTGGAATGGATATCAAACACTTGTTCTTGGCAGAGAAAAGTTCCCATGTGAGGCCCTTCTTGCTCTGGCCTCATTCTGCCACACAGATGAGCTAGAGAGACCTAAAGCAGCATTTGGAGAATCCTCCTGGATGACAAATTGCAGACGGGAGGTATAAAGGGGTCATTAAAGGATGGTATCACAAGCTCTTGTGCAGGAGGAACAGGAAAAAGTGAAGAAGTCTTCTAGGAAGAGCAGGAGGCCACATACCTCCTAATGGGGCAGAAAATGTCCTAACTTGCCTCAGTGGGCTTCAATGTCACAATTTAATACACAAAGCTGAAATTTGGAGGAAGCTTTACAGAAGCTCAAAGTTGGGGAAGAAGTAAATGTTCTGAGTCTGTAAAACACCACAGAATTTTGCAGTGGTTTGTGTTGGAAGAGACCTTTAATGATCACCTAGTTCCAACCTCCTTGCTGTGGGCACAGACACTTCCTACTGCATCAGGTTGCTCAAGGCCCCATCCAACCTGACTTTGAATGCTTCCAGGTCTGGAGTCTCTATGACTTGTAGGACTTCTTCAGGTAGCCTGCTGCAATGCCTCACAGCCCTCGCAGAAAAGAATTTCTTTCTAATGTCTAGTCTGAATTGAGCTTTGATCTGAGAAAATTATACTTCATTCTGCCACTACCTGCCTTTATGAAAAGTCAGATAATTATAATTCTGGGGTTGGAAGTGACCTCTGAAGATTGTCTGGTTCAACTACCCTGCTAGGGCAGGATCATCCAGAGTAAATCACATAGAACATGTCCAGATAGGTTATGGATGTCTCCAGGGATGGAGACTCCACAAACTCTCTGAGCAGCCTATTCCAGTGCTCTACCACACTGAAAGTGAAGTGGTTTTCCCCTTGTGTTTACATGGAACTTCCTGTGTTTCAGTTTGTGTATATTGCCCCTTATCCTGTCACTAAACATCACTGAGAAGAATCTAGACAAACACTCACTTCTGACACTCACCTTTTAGATATTTGTAAGAAGATTCCCTTTTCCCTGGCTGAACAGATCCATCTCTCTCAGCCTTTCCTCATACATCCCTCTCCAGCTGTCCTTAGCACCCTTCAAACAATGGAAAGTTGATCTTAAAGTCTTCTGGCAGCCTTCTCTTCTTCAGGTTGAACAGACACAGGCTTCTCAGTCTGTTTCCATAGTAGACGACATCCTACCCTCTCCTGTGAAGAATTTCTCAAATCTTAGAAAATGATCTGCTGATACAGCAACACCATATCATGCAGGATTTCTCCAGGATAATCTTCATAGAGATACTATATTGGGCAGACCAGAGGTGCTGCTGCCAGGATCTGATGTTCACAATCAAGGAAGAACTGGTTGGGTATGTGCTAATCAATGATAGCTTTGACTATAATGTTCATGGGTTTGTGATCTTAGGAGGGGTTAGTAGGGTCAAGAAGGAGAGACCACAGCAGAATTCAACTTACTCAGGAAACTCGTGTGTGGTTTCCTGTGACAAGCAACTCTGAAGGGTGAAGTAGCTCAGGAGAACTAGCAGGTACACCTCTTCCAAGCATAAAAAAATTTAAGTATTCCAACATTCACAAAAATGAGCAGATTTATTAGGACACAAGCTTCCTGAAACAGGGAACTCACACCTGAGCTCCAGAGGATGTATAAAGGACATGGAGCAAGAGAAAACCAGACTTGAAGTTAACAAGGTATATAAAGAGCAAGAGGAAAAGCCTTACAGATACCTTAGTAGGAAAGAGGGAAAATAATTTAGTCACAAAGTCAAGTGTCTTTTTTGTCTTGACATTGATTTTACTGTCTTTTCTGTCTAGAGACAACGTTCAAGAAGAAAGGATCAGGTAGAAGAGCTCAGATTCCTCAGTTCAGGAAATCTCCTGAGAACCTCAGGTCACAGAGGTCTGTGGGACCATCTGGTGTATATTCAAGGATGTAGAGAGAGATGGTTGGTATTGTGAGGGCAGTCTATGCAGTCTTTAAAGGGTAATGGAGATGGAGGAGGACTTTGAAAGGGAACAGAAATGTAAAATTACGTCTATCTTCAGAAAGGGAAGGAACTTTGTTCCAAGGGAGTTTACAAAGCTTCCAAAAGAACAAAGAGATTTTCTTGACTTTAGCGAGAGTGAAGGACAATGATCATAACTAAAAATAAGGGGCTGTCACAATGTATAAGCAGAAGAATTTCACTACAAGTCTAAGCAAGCCTTGAGCTCTGAACCTGGTTTCCCAGAAAGACTGTGGAACATCCATCACTAGAAGTTTTCAAGACCTGATTGAATGAAACGATGGGGACCTATCCTGAGGTCGCTGTTGACCCTATTTTGAGCTGGAGGATGTAACAGATGACTTGCCAAAGTTCCTCCTAGCTTGAATGTTCCTGTGTTTCTGTGATAGTGCAAAAACATAAGTATCTAATTACTATTACACAAGGGAAATGCTGAGCTCATGGAAATAAATGATGATATGAAATTGTTCAGTGCAATGGAGAAAAATGTTTACATATGAACTGGTGGGCTCTGATCTTAACATTACCATAGAGAAGTATTTTTGGGATGTGTTTTCCATGAAAATGTGAAGTTTGAGTTTAGTGGCAGCAAGGCAAAGCAAATAGTGAGAGACAGAGAAAAAAAAATCCCACAATGGATAGTTTCATCATGCTCTCTTGTCTCTCGAATACCATTTGTAGTTCTGCTTTTTCTCTCTCAAAAGTGTGTGGTGGAATTGCAAAAGGTGCTTATAAGGCTAAATGGATGATCATAAATGCAGAATAGCTTCCATATGAAGTATGACTAAGTATGTCTGGAAAAGGGAGGATGTGGGTCAGGATAGACTTGATAAAGTTTTTCAGGCTATGGATCGCGTGGAGAAGGTGAATACAAACTGACTATTCACCATGCAAACAGAGGCATCCATTTACAAAAAGAAGCAAAAGTCAGAGGAATAATAAAAAGAAGTTATGATAGGATAAAGGTCAGAAAACACCAAGGAAGTTCTAAGTTTAGGTGAGTTCATGTAGGAAGGAGAAAGTTCGTAAAAGAGGAATCAATTGAGTATCATGTAGAATTTACATAATATTTGCATTAAAAACCTTCCAGTACAGGAAGTTTCTATGCTGAAAGTAAGTGAAGGCTGGGAGAATACTGTGGAAAATAACACATATACTTGTTCCTTTCTTTCTTCCTCCTGGACATCTCTAATAGCCATTTCTATATGGGCAACAACCATTGATTAGTCTCAGTTCATGAATCACAGAACAGAAGGAATTGGAAATGACTTCAAGAGATCATCAAGTCTAACACCCTGGTAACACGGGGACATAAACCTTCTACAATTGTTACAGTGGACTAACCATCTTATGAGGACTTGAACGATGAGTGAAACATCCTGTTTTAAAAGGATGTGGCTGCTGACATAAATAAATGTTTAATGACAAACAGCAAAATTTAGTAAGAAGTCACTGCTGGTTTTCCCTTTAAACAATCTTCAGGAAGGGCTTAGTTTAACACGACACTCATGGACTCTAACCAGGTGACGAGACAGTCAATTAAAAACAGAAGTAAAGTAAATCCTCTGAGTTATATATTGGTTTTGCATCAGGTGTTTGCAAATACATTGTAAAGAGTAAACTGTATAATTCTGAGAATAATTGAAAAATATACGGAAAGACTAATCACAGAATCACAGACTCACACAAAACATTTGGTTGGAAGAGACCTCAAAGATCAGCCAGTCCAACTCTCAACACAGCACTGAAGGGTCAACACTAAGTCATGTCCTTAAGCACCAGGTCCACAGGATACTTAAACACTTCCAGGGATGGTAACTTGACCACTGTCCTGGCCAGGCATTCCAATGTTTGAGAACCCTCTTTGTGAATAAATACTTCTTAATATCCCACCTAAACTTTCCCTGGTGCAAATTGTAACTATGTCTCCTAGTCCTGTTGCTTGCCACCAAGCAGAGGCTGCCCCCTCCTTGCTCCAACCTCTCTTCAGATAGGTGTAGACAGCAAAGAGGTCTCCCCTCGGCCTCCTCTTCTCCACATTGAATATTCCCATCTCTCTCAGCCCCTCCTTGTAGTCGAGGTGGTCCAGGCCCTTCATAACCTCATTGCCCTTCTCTGTATAAGATCCAGAGCCTCAATGTTCTTCCTGTAGTGAGGGGCCCAGAACTGGACACAGCACTTGAGGTGTGGCCTCAACAGTGCTGAACACAGTGGCATGATCCTCTTCCTGTTCCTGCTGGCCACACTGTTTCCAATACAATCCAGGATGCCACTGGCTTTCTTGGCCTCCTGAGCACAATGTTGACTTATATTTAATCAACTATCAGCCGATCATCATCAATGTAACCAGTTCTGCACTAAAAGAAAGCCCAATGAACTCGATGTAGGACCTGAATGCAGGTAACACCAATCTTAGTTACAATTGCTATTTATAACTGCATGTTTCCTTAGCTGTTTAACAATCCATTTTGAAGTCATAGTATTGCACAAAGAATCAAAATTACCTGAGTTATATCTTTGTTAATTTGCTGCCTCTTCACATGAACATACTTCCAGTGTCTGTGCAATATGTTAAAGTTTGCTTGAGAACAAAATAAAACTTTCTCAAGGGTTGGTACAAAACTGAACTCGTTCCTACAAAATAAGTCTGGACAATCACCACCAGTCTGTGCTTCCAGGGCAAGATACATTTCACAAAATAGAGAAACCCAGTATGGTGAGAGTTGTAAGGACCACTGGAAATCATTCAGTCCAACCGTCCTGCTTAAACAGGACACCCACGGCAACTTGACCAGGATCACAATGCACAGGTGGGCTTGGAAGTTCTCTGGAGAAGGAGACTCCAGAACCACACTGGGTAGCCTGCTCCAGCACCTTCACAGCAAAGTTTTTCTTCATGTTCGAATGGAACTTCCTGAGTTACTGTTTGTGCCCATTGCCCTTGTCCTATTGCTGGGCAACACCAAAACAAGCCCAGTCCCTTCCGTCCGACACCTGTTCTTTTGCTCTTGCTGCAAAATGAGAAGGTCCCCTCCCAGACTGCTCTTCAGACTCTGTATTCCTCAGCCTTTCATAGATACATAGAATAGTTTGGGTTGGAAGAGACATTAAAGATCATCAAGTTCCAACCTCCCTGGCATTAACAGGAACACTTTACACTAGACAAGGTTTCTCAAGGTTTCTTCTGCAGAATCACAGTCACAGAATTAGCCAGGTTGGAAAAGAGCTTCGAGATCATTGAGCCCAACTTAATACCTAAAATATTCTTATTAACTAAATCATGACACTAAGTGCCTCATCCAACCTCCTTTTAAACCCCTCCACCCCCACCCTGGGCAGCCAGTTCCAATGGACAATCACTCTTTCTGTGAAGAACTTCTTCCTAGCATCCAGCCTAAACCTGCCCTAGTGCAGCTTGATACTGTGTCCTTCTCTTCTGTCACTGGATGTCTGGGAGAAGAGGTCAAACCCTACCTGGCTACACCTTCTGTCAGATAGTTGCAGAGAGCAATAAGGTCTCCCCTGAGCCTCCTCTTCTCCAGATTGAACAACCCCAGGTCCCTCAGCCTCTCCTCATAGGACTTACGCTTAAACCCATTCACCAGCCTTGTTGCCCTTCTCTGAATACATTTAAGCACCTCAACATCTTCCTGTTTGTAACTCACCTCAGATCTCTCCAGATTTATCACATGCTGACAAAGGACATGGACAAGGCTGAGGTGCT
>VWZE01002413.1:0-26037 GCA_013396675.1 Eubucco bourcierii
GCCCCCTTCAGATATTGGAAGGCTACTATCAGGTCTAAGGAAGCTGGTGTTTATTTCAAAGTCCCAATTGTCTTATTTCTCACCTACATCTAACTTATCTTTAGCTTTTAATTTTGGCTTTCTGTATTATGTGTTCTGAGTGGCCTCTGCTGGCTGACCAGATAAAATTAGCCCTCTGCATCTTTTAGAGGGCTTGCAAATAGGGACAACAATTCACTGTAGCTGAAACTCATTGACACTAAAACAGTATCAGTTTCTTTGTTAAAAGAAAGCACATTTTCTGCTAGTAATCATGACATATACTCATAGAATGCACTAGGTTGAAAGGGGCCATCTAGTCCAAGATCCCCAGCTACATCAGGTTGCTCACAGCCCCATCAAGTTTAACCTCGAATGTCTATGAACAGTTTAAGGAAAGCCAGAGTTACCTCCATGGTGACAACTTTCATATTTTACCATTAGTTACAGTGAATACCATGTGAGATATCGTAGAATCACAGAAGTATCAAGTTTGGAAGGGACCTCAAGGATCACCTAGTTTCAACCCCCCTGCTATGAGCAGGGTCTTAACTTCCAGGGATGGGAGTTCCACCACCTCCCTGGGAAACCTGTTCCAGTGCTTCACCATCCTCATGGTGAAGCACTTCTTCCTAACATCCAATCTGAATCTACCTACTTCTAGTTTTGCTCCATTCCCCCTAGTCCTGTCACTACCTGACATCCTAAACAGTCCCTCACCAGCTATTTTGTAGCCCCCCTTCAGATACTGGAAGGCCACAATAAGGTCTCCTTGGAGCCTTCTCTTCTCCAGACTGACCGACCCCAACTCTCACAGCCTGTCCTCATAGGAGAGGTGTTCCAGCCTTCTGATCAGCCTTATGGCCCTTCTTTGGACATGTCCAGATCTTTCTTGTAATGGGGCCCCAGAACTGGACACAATACTCTAGTTGTATCTCTCTGCCTGATGTCAGTGTCATGAAGGCAGCAAGACTAATAGGTGGCTAATAGGTCAAGAGAGGTTCTTCTCTCTTTCTACTGTGCCCTGCTGACAGCACATCAGGAATATTCTGTCCAATTCCAGCCCCCTCAGTTTAAGAAGGGCCTCAGGGAATTACTTGAAAGAGTCCAGCAGAGAGCCAGAAAGACAATGAAGGGAGTGGAACATCTCCCTTATGAGGAAAAGCTGATGGGAAGAGACAGAGGTGACCTGATTCATGTTTATAAAGATGTGAAGAGCAAGTGTCAGGACAGGGCCAGGCTCTCCTCAGTGATGTCCAATGGTAGGACAAGGGACAATGGGTGCAGGCTGGAGCACAGAAGCTTTCATGTGAACGTAATGAAAAACTTTTTCACTGTTAGGGTGACAAGAGCCCTGGTACAGGCTTGCCCACAGAGGTTGTGGAGTCTCCTTCTCTGGAAACATTCAGATCCCTCCTGGGTGCTTTCCTGTGTGACCTGCTCTGTGTGCTCCTGCTCTGGCAAGGTGGTTGGATTAGATGACCTTTTAGGGTCCCTTCAAACCCGTAACACTCTGTGAGCCTGTGTGATTATATTTAAGCACTTTATGGTGAAAAGAAATAGTTGTGGTCTGTCACATATTATAACCTGAAGATTTCATTTCAGTTGCACTTATTTTCTTGCAGTTATACTCACAGGGTTTGACTTCATCTCCATAAGGTTGTCCAATATACGTGTGACTGGTAGGTTCTGTAAAACAGAATGTGAAATGAATGGAATGCTTTCTGAAAAATATTCACAGGCCACAATTATTTAGGGAACAGTTACAGAACAGCTGAAATGCTACTCTTATATTTTGTACAAATTGAACATTTTTATCATCACCATCACAGAAAAATGCAAACACCTGTGAAGCATCTATGGGGATGCTATGAGAGGGTGAATAGAAAGTGGAAAAGAGCTGTGAAGACAGGAAGAGAGCTGTATTTGGGTATTACCTACATATATAACAGGTTGCCCAGGGAGGTCGTGGATGCTCCCTCCCTGGAGGTGTTCAAGGCCAGATTGGATGAGGTCTTGAGTGAGCTGTACTAGTGGGAGGTGTCCCTGCCTATGGCAGGGGGTTGGAACTAGGTGATCCTTGAGGTCCCATCCAACCTTACCATTCTATGATTCTATGATATATACATACATACATATACATATATACATACATATACATATGTATACATATATATACATACATACATATACATATATATATACGTACATACATATATATATACATATATATATATATATATATGCAGACTTGTGATGCTGTATGACATTCTTATTAAAAAAATTATCCTGTGGTTTAGAGAAAGAATTTTAAAGCTGAAAATGAGAATTAAGGTATGATTCTAAAAAAAGAATTAGTGTGGTCGAGCAATCCTGGCTAGAAAGGAATAATAAACTGAGGTGAGATTCAAGATGATTCTTGCTTATTTAAGATGGGAAGTGTTAGCTTGGACAAGAGATCTGAAGTATTAAAACAGTCAAACCACTGAGGGAGAGAACTGGAAATGAATATATCAAAACAGGATACTCCAAAGGAGGACCTTCAAGTAACATTGAAGAATGCTTCGTAAAATGCCAATGTAAATCCCCGAGGACTGAACTTTAATAGAATGTTTAATAGAAATACCACAGACCTACAGCAGACTTAGAAATATGAAGGAGAGCATTTTATTTGGCTACCCTGAAATATCTGGAGAAGGAATTAAAAGCCAGAAAAAAAATATCCTGAGAACATCAGCAAAGTGGTTTCTTACTCACAACCCAAAACAAAGCAAGTCATTCTGCCAGTAACACCAACGTTTGTAAGCCATACACATTAAATGATGTTTAGTACAAGAGGAAAAGAAAGTCTCATTTAGATTATTATCTACTGCTAGAAGAAACAATTACCTGAAGATATGTCTATAAAAGGTAACATACAAGTATGCTGCATATTTCAATTTCCTCAGCTGTGTTTCATGGCATACCACTGAGTAACTATCCACTGCAACTTAATCAGATGTAGTTACAGCAAAAGTCCTAGAGAACTGATTTCATAGAATGGCTTAGGTTAGAAGTGACTTCAAAGATTATCTACTACAACCTTCCCACCACAGGCAGAGATGTTTCTCAACTAGACTCAAGGCCTCTACCTGTTCAAGGCCTTGAACACCCACAGGGAGGAGGCATCCACCTCCCTGGTCAGCCTGTTTGAGTCTCACGACACTCATATTGAAGAGTTTCTTTCTAAGATCCAGTCTAAACCTACTCTCCCTCGGTTTCAAACCACTCTCCCTTGTCCTTTGGCTGGACACCTTTAAGAAAAGTCTCTGCAGCCTTCCTGTAGGATCCCCTAAGGTATTGGAAGGCAGCTTTAAGGTCCCCCCTGGAGTCTTCTCTAGGCTGAACAAACCCATCTCCCTCAGCCTATTCTCACAGCAGAGGTGTTCCAACCCTTGAGTCAATCATCTTTTGACTTCCTTGACTACTCTACAAAAGCCATGGACACAATTTTTAAACCTCTGACAGCTGAATCTTTTCCTGTATTAATTATGTGCACAATAGGATGATTAAATGGACAATTATGCTGAGTTTAACCATGTCAGAAGGTTGCATATTTAGAGGTGAGATTTTATTTAGTTCTGACATGCTCTATTTCTAAATTAAATCCTGATTCTTCCACTAAGAATTCTAACATGACAAGTGATCTTTTTCTTTAAAATCTTGATATTAAAGTACTACAGAATTAAGATTTTTTTAACCATAAGGATTTATTTAATGGCCATCTGATCAAAGCATATATTGCAGAAAACCTGTCTGCTACAGGTAAGCAGCTTTCTGGGAACCACAATTTGAAACTTCACCTAACATGATTCAGAAAAGGAGTGTCTTCTTATTGTTGTCTGGTTTCTTTTGGGGGTGTACAATGAAATTTGTAGGCAAGTTAACTTCAGAAAATATTTTTAAGCATAAGTGAATATTTGAAAGTGGCCATGTCATGATAAACACACTTAAAGTTTCAACTATACTTTGAGACTTTGGTTGCTGTTGATGTGGGGAAACTAGAAGTACTTGAATTGTAACTGCATAGAGAACAAACACTTTGAGCCTTCCATTCACTCTGCAACAGATGCATTTCATGCATGCTGTTCTAAGTAAAGACATGGAAGGGTTTGGTTTTGGGTCTTTACGAAGGGCTTGTCTATTTTGAGTATCCCACAGCTGCTCTTCCTATAATGCTGAAATCAGTCTTGACTGCATGCACTGAAAGCTAGTTCCTTACAGAGGTATTAAAATCTGAACACTATTCATCATTTACCTAAAAAGTGGGAGCTACACAGTGCAGAGCCTGATGTTTGGTTTGTTTGTTTTTTTTCCCTGTGCCATTAATTTTATTAATATGACAGAGGTATTTAAAGTTGTTTTTCTAAATGTTGACAATGGTCATGTGATAGACTTTTTGTTAATTTATTTTGACACTTACTTGTTGCTTCAGTACCAAGTTCTTCACTCCTTCCATTACAAACTGTGATCCTGTGTTCATAACAAGTGAAAACAGACTGAAAAACAAAGTAAAGATGATGCGTTAAGACCTTCCTTTTTCAATTTGCATTCTTAAGCTTTATGCTGACATTTGAGTTTCCATTAAAGTTGATGAGACTCAATTACCAAGCTCTTCAATTGGTCATGAAACATGTTCTTCAAATCACATGACAAGTGTATGGGAATACACCTACAATTTAGCAGTTAGATCCTCACCAAGCAACAGGAGTCTTGAGTTCTAGTCTCTATTCCAATGAAGAGTTTATTTTACAACTTCAGTAATGCAAAGACTTGAGTGCTCCTCTCAAGAGGCTGTTGTAATCATTAGTTAGGAGATGCTCAGTGTCTCCAAGCAATCAAAGAGTATTTGTTCCAAGTGAGACAGCACTGGAATTCTCTCTAACCATACTGCACCACAGTTTCCTTATGACAGTGCATTTCTGAAAGTAAAGTTTGTAACGAGGATTGAAATCCTCTCAAGCACAGAAAGACCCAAGTCCCTCATCCTGTAAGGGCTACGGTTCATCATCTTTCCTTTTCACATCTTGAAATAAACAACTGCATCTTCCAACAAGCAGACAGGCACCCAGGCCAGAACATCCTACTGAAGAAGCAGTGTTCTTGTGTTCCTGACAGGCTCCAAGCCCTGGAAATAACCAGTTCTGAACACACAGGGCTGTTCTTCTGCCTTTGACGGAAGGCTCAAAATGGCAATGATCATAGATCCTTGGCTGGTGCCAAATTCTTCTGTGAGAGTACATTTAATGTGCAGGTGCAGATTATCCCTATATTAAGTTACTCTGTGGATTTAGTCACAGATACTTTTATTTTCCTTTGGGCAAGTCCTACGCAATGTTAGGAGGAGATGAGTGCTTGTAATTGCAACTTAAAACCTTTTACAAATAGCAAAATGTTTTATTCTGGGCCTTGCACAGCACTAACCACGCTTTCAGTACTACTGAAATAAGCTAAAAGAACCCAAAAGCTTACAGAGAACTGATTAAAAGCATACCCCAAAGGCTTAGGTGTAGTGTTTCCATAGTTGGTTGGAGCAGAAGCCATCTTTGTGAAAGCCCTGTGAAGGCAGGGAGAGAAATCAAATGTTTATCTCATGGCACATACTGCTGTAGAACGTTCCACTTCCGTCATCTGTGAAAGTGACAAAACTTCTCCAACACTTCCAGGAAGGAACTATTTATTGTGTAACTATTTATTACACATATCCCTCTTGTGTAGAAATAACATAGTTAAGGAACTGAATGAAATCAGAATTTCTACTTCAAAGACAAAAGACTATTTTGGTACCAAGTAAAACTAAAGTGACAGGTAGCATGGCCCTCTGGTATGAACCACAATAATGTGGAGTCTGGACAAGCACAGTTTTCCAGTAAGTTGTTTCTGCCTTGGATCATTAAGAGAACTTCTGTGTGTCATGTTCAGGAGCACTCTGGAATTCCTGGAGTTTAGTTTTAAAGTGAGATTTGCACATACAGGGAAAAAAAAAAAAAAAAAGGAATTGTTTAAGGATGATTTACAATATACAAGAAGTAATTCATAAGTCTTTGATAACAGTGCTGAGTTATGTAAAGTTACCCAGCTACAGTCTCATGTAGGAGAAAAAAGAAACAACTTACTTCCATTGTTTTATGTAGCTCAAAGGAGCAAGGTTGCAACCTGCATCCGTCAATGCTTTTTTGTACTGCTCCAAATCAATCTGAAAATATGAAGCGGAGAATGGCAAAATGTTGAAACTGCTCTTAACTCTATGTGGAAAGACAGGATCCCCTTAACTAAATATGAAACAAGCAGTGCAAAGTTAAAGCATTAACCAAACTTAAAAAGTAATTATGAGTTCTGTGAGTCTGTGAGTATGAAAAAGTAATTATCGGTATGAAAATAGAACTGGAAATGCAATAAGTAGATCTAATTGAACTTCACAGTAGTTGTGGAATTAAATTGTGTGTACTTTTCAATGTGGGAAGAGTCTTTTAGATCAGCACCTTCTGAAAACCTGACAGAAGATTGGTTTCTGTTAAATGTCCCAACAGCAAATGGTAAAAATGAAGGGGACTTAATATACATTCATAACAGCACACTGTCTTTGCCCAACTCAGCACAGTACAATTAAAATCTTCCTTGAAATAAATCATCATAACTTCAAAAGAAATGTTAGGAAATTGTTTCCTGAATTATTCAGATAATGGCACAAGAAGCCAATCCTTGAATACACAAGGACAGAGTGAAGAAAGTCACATGAACGTTTTGGATGTTCTGCTTCTATTGAGCAGAGGAGCAGGATAATGGAAAGCGTCTTGAGAGGTAACTAACTGTGAGCTAAATCTTTGTGTGACTGTGAGTTAAATCTTTCTGAAGATAAACTTCTGTCCTGTCTAGTCATTCAAATGCTTTGAAATGGTGGCTAAAGCCTTCTGAGTGGATTCTCTGCTAACACTTCAAAATTCATTTGAAATTTCAGTATTTCTTGGACATTTTCTAATTTGCTTCCAAGAGGAGCAGAAATACCAAACAATACACAAAAAGTCCTTTGTGGTAGAATTTGGTGTTGGAAGCTGTAAATATATACATACCTCTGAAGGTGCCTGAGCTGAGCTTATGTAATAGATGAGAAACAATCGCATTTTGTCTTCTGGGGTGCCTGCTGCAGTAAGAGGAAAAGAAAACAATTAAAAAACTAGCACTGTAACTATACTGCTATGTTAATTGCTTGTCAATACTCACACAGATACATCCAGACCTGTAGTTATGACAACAACTGTTACCTATAACCATAGCCTTGTTCAGCAGACATTTAGCAATGTTATTAGAAGCTGGATTAGACTGGCTTATTGTTTCTGAGAGTTTATTTGCACTTCCCTTTTGCTTGTAGTTAATATCCAAGTAACATAATCATCAACTTAGGTAGTAGCTTTATGTCTTATTTTATGCAAGGACTGCAAGCATTAGCAGGGAGCAGATCCATCAAAGAGGAGACTAAAGTAAAAACATAAAAGTAAAAGCCACAGCAAATTATTTTTTAGCTCTACAACTTGCAGCTCTGTGGTTGAATGTACTGAAACATGAGTGCTACAAAAGCACTTGTGAGAACTTCTGGTCAGGAAAGAAATCCTAAACCTTCAACTTGCCTTCAGAAAAGGCTCCACCTCCTGAATCATTTTTAGTCATACCACTCACTGGAGAAAAACATTGCTACAAATTCTTGGGAAGTATTATCAGTAACAATCAAAATTAGCCTCTCTCGGATTACAATGATGATGTGGCCATAACCTAGATCCTACCCTAGCAGGTTCTGAACACCATCTACTTTTGTCTAGAAGAGAATCTGTGCTTGTGAAGACCAGAATTTCAAATGAGGTTTTCAGAATGTGCTGGTTTGAGGGTAAATGGAATATTTTAATGGAGAAAACTATATTACAGGCTGTGAAAAGAAAACAATGGTGAGGTCTACTTCACTCATAGGCTTGCTGAGATGTGCAAGATGAAGAATACAAAACAAAGACAAGACACTCGGGCACAGACACTCTCGGGTGGTCCAGTTTCTTGCTTTCGCCTCTCTGCCGAGTAACCTCACTAACCACTTTCCTTCTAACCTGCCCTGGCCCATCCTCCAAACTCATCTTGTGCATAAGCCAAACTCTGGGGGTAAGGTATAGGGGTGGGGAGAAGGTGGAAGGGTGGTTGGGAGCCCTTCCTGGGGTCTCTGATTTCTGGGAGGGGAGTTGTGTTTCTGTATTCCCTTTAACTTGTCTATTTCTGTCACTATTCCTGTCTATAGTGTGTATCTCTGCTTGTACATTGTGCTGAGCTGTAAATAGAGCTTCAGTCCTTAACTTTCAGCTGGCTGAGTCTAGTCTGGGGGATTTTACAAAGTGGGGGGGGCAGGGAACTCCCAAACCATCACACAGAATTACAACTTCTCAAAACAAACATTTCCAATTTGTAATGCAATGCTTCACTTAAAAAAGCTCGGTACCTTTAGATACAGTGCAATATATTACACAAGTGCACTTTCTTGTGAGAAAAAAGGATGGATTTTTTGGTTGGCATTTTTTGTTTGTTTGTTTGTGGTATTTTTCCCTCCCCCAATATGGAATGTGGATCGTATCAGCAGGGGATTCAGCTAATCCAATCTGGAACTTTTGTTTCCATATGAGCATGTATTTAGTTTGGCAGAAGTGAAGAGTAAGTGCTGTCAGGATGAACATTTGTCACTTGGTACAGCTTTTCCAGGGAAATAAGTCTTACTAACCTTTACAAAACACCACCAAGTCAGAAGATCAAGAACTGAAGGAGCTCTATTATCTAAACCAAATCCCAGCTTTCAAAGTAGACATCCACTTGGCAGTTCACTTAGGTATAACAAGCACTTAAACATTTTAAGTACAGAGTGTAACTGACTTGGGTACCATGAGGGTAATGGAACACTGGAACAGGTTTCCCAGGGAGGTGGTTGGAATCCCATCTCTAGAGATATTCAAGGTGAGGTTTGACAGGGCTCTGGGCAACCTGATCTAGTTGAGGATGCCCCTGCTGACTGCAGAGGTGGTTGGACTAGATGACATTTGGAGGTCACTTCCAACCCAGACATTCTATGATTCTAAATGATTGAAACCTTGGGCTTCCACTTTATTTCAGTACTTCCCTGATCACTACCTTTGCTTTAACTGGAATGAGCCAGCACCCAGCATTTCCCTGCTTGGGCCTATTGACCACATTCACAAACTGCTTAGAAGCTTTGTACTCACAGGAGTTTAAGTGGTCTCAGAGTACAAGTGGTATTTTGTCTTACTAAAAGATGAAAGGAAAAAAAAAAAAAAAAACCTGTGATTGTATTGTGTATTCCTTTACTAAATCTTAGGAAAATCACTTTGTTAGGTAAAAGTATTTAATTCTTTACATAGCAGTTATGTAAAGTTAAGCTAAACAGTTACAACATCCAGGTTGGCTGCCTGTAAAATCTTCATTATTTTTTGCTAGGCTATGGTCTGTGACAGCACAGAGAAGTGAAGTGGTAAACACTTCAAAGAAAACATAACTTGGTAAACTAGAACACAACAATTTTACTTTCCAGTCAAAGACCTGAAGGTACTCTTTAAGGTTACTGATTAACTGCTAAAGCAGAGTAAAACCTCAGGTTGTGAAAGGCTGAGAGTTAATGCAACGATATTTTGAAAAGGTGGTCTCAGCCTTTTACAGAAAGACCCCTAACTGACTCTTGCCAATAGAGAATCTGAGCATCACCCAGTGTGCAAAGCTTTGCTATGTATGAACTACACTGGAAACAGAAGCTGAGATGCATTGCTCTTGGATGATGGGAACAGACATGCCACAGCTGGGTCAACAAATGCAAAATTCCAGGCAAGCCTCTCAGTGAACTGGCTGATTTATGCCTTACTTCCCTTCTCTTCACCTTCTCCCAGCCATCTTCTTCCTCACAGGCAAGCAAGAGCTACCCACATTACAACCCCTTGCTTCTATGAAATGCCTTTTTCCATTCTGTTTGTGAGCTATGTTAAGTGTTATACAACATGCAGTAGGGTTTTAAAGAATCATCCTGTTCAGACCACACAGTTCCATGCTACTCTAATACAAGCTGCAGAAGCACGAAAGTGAAAATACTTTGACCTTCAGAAACAAGGAGTTAGGAAAGCATTTTAGTGGAGCTGCAGAAGTGGCCAATATTTTGGCTATTACTCAATCAAAATACTAAATGCCCTAGACTGATGCTAAGAAGCAATAAAAAGATGTTTTCTTCACAAGTCCTGCAAAGGTTGCACCTAAGCTCTTTACCACCCTGAGGTCCCAGCAGGTACAGGTTTATTGTGTATCGTAACACATTTTATACCAAGCTGAGATTTAAAGTACTCACCATCTGGGTCAGAAATCATGTCCAGAAGAGATTTATCCAGAGTGGATTTGCTCATTATTTTTTCTTCATATTCAAAATAGACATCCAGCTTTCGACTCTGTTTAACAGGAAATGTTAGGGTTAACAGTTTTTAAGACCGTGAAAGCATATTTATCTCCTCTTAAAAAAATAATCTACTTTTAGTTGTCTAGATTTAAAAAAAATGTATTTTAAAATAAATTTTCACTCAAAATAACCAATGCTTGCATTGTAATATGCTTGTATTAAATCTCAACTTTTAGACACATCTGTAGCTGTCATATTAGAAGTGAAAATTCAAGTCAAGCAAGGGATGTCTGACGCAGAAATCAAGTGGAAGAAGAGCTTTGTTTTCAACTGCAGTCTTGCCATAGCTGAAAACTACATGGTCAAGTGACTATGATGTCAAATATATGCTGAATCTCAAGGCAATTATTCAGTGCAGATACATGTGGGGAATTCCTGAATAAAGGAAAGCATCATCCCAGAGAAAAGCTGGCAATTGCTGACGTGGGTTGGTACCAAGGTATCTATCTCCCTTAGATCAAAGGCTTGTTATAATACATTCACATCAAAGATGGAGGACTTCACAATTAGATTATCTTGCTAAAACTGAAAAAGAAGTCTCTCAGTTCTACAATGACACACGAAGAACAAGCCATGAAATTCAACAAGGCCAAGTGTAAGGTCCTGCACCTGGGTAGGCACAGTCCCAAGCACAAATCCAGGCTGGGTGGTGAATGGCTGAGAGCAGCCCTGAGGAAAAGGACATGGAGGTCTGGGTTGATGAAAAGCTCAGCATGAGCCTGCAGTGTGCATGCAGCCCAGACAGTAACCGAGTGCTGGGCTGCATCAAAAGCAGTGTGGTCAGCAGGGCAAGGGAGGGGATTCTGCCCCTTTACTCTGCTCTTGTCAGACCCCACCTGGAGTCCTGTGTGTAGTTCTGGAGCCCCCAGCACAGGAAGGACATGGAACTGTTGGAGTGGGTACAGAAGAGGGCCATGAAGATGCTCAGAGGGCTGGAGCAGCTCTGCTCTGAGGACAGGCAGACAGAGTTGGGGCTCTGCAGCCTGAAGAAGAGAAGGCTTCAGGGGGACCTGATAGTCCTTCCAGTACTGTATATACAGTGTATATATACGCACAGTATATATAGCCTTCCAGTATCTGAAGGGGGCCTACAGGAAGGCTGGGGAGGGACTGTTGACAAGGTCTTGCAAATAACAGGACTAGGGGCAATGGGTTTAAACTGGCAGAGGGGAGATTTAGACTGGATGTTAGGAGGAAGTTCTTTCCAGTGAGGGTGGCGAGGCACTGGCACAGGTTGCCCAGGGAGGTTGTGGTTGCTTCCTCCCTGAAGGTGTTCAAGGCCAGGTTGGATGTTGGAACTAGATGATCCTTGAGGTCCCTCTTCCAACCTTACCATTCTGTGATTCTAAAATCCTTTTTTTTTTTAGGGAGGATGGCACAAGGACTGCAGAGACTTCATGAGGCAAAAGCTTTATGGAAGGCATCACAAGCAACGAAGGACTGCATTGCAATGCATCTGCATGAACAGCCAAGCTTTGAACTTAACCACTGCATCATTACCAACCATCTAAAGATGGAAAAATACATTCCCAAACTTCTTGTGAAGCTTCTGTTACATCACAGACCATTACTAGTGTCTGAATGTTAAAATACAGCATCACAACAAATGTTACAACTCCTCAGCTTACAAAATCTCAGCATGCAGGAACTAACTAAATTCTGGTGTTCAGACACATTCAGCTATGTCTTGGCTCAAAGAGCAGATCAGCAGAGAGATTCCATCTCCGTTCCATGTCAGCAGGTTTGCTGACGATACATATCTGAGAGGAGTGGTACACTCCGTAAGACTGTGCTGCCATTCAGTGGGACCTGAATGGACTGGAGAGTTGGGTGGGGAGAGATTTAATGAAATACAAGGCCAAGTGTAGAGTCTTACACCTGGGAAAGACCAACCTCATGGACCTGTGTAGGCTGGGGACTGATCTGTTGCAGAGCAGGTTAGGGGAAAGGGACCTGGTGGACAGGAGGGTGTCCATGAGCCAACAATGTGCCCTTGTGGCCAAAAGGCCAATGGGATCCTGGGGTGGATTAGAAGCTGGGTAGCTAATAGGTCAAGAGAGGTACTCCTTCCCCTCTACTCTGCCCAAGAAGATGACATTAAAAGACTGCAGTGTAATAGGACTGCTGAGGCCACATCAGGAATATTGTGTCCATTTCTGGGGTCCTCAGTTCAAAGAGTCAAGTACAGAGCCACAAACATGATGGAGTGGAACATCTCCCTTATGAGGAAGGCCTGAGGGAGCTGGGAGGAGACTTTAGCCTGGAGGAGTCTGAGAGGTGACCTCATTCATGTTTATTAAGATGTGAAGGGCGAGTGTTGGGAGGATGGAGCCAGGCTTTGCTAGGTGATGTCCAATGGTAAGACAGGAGGCAGTGGGTGCAGGCTGGAGCATAGGATATATATAAGTGGATATAAGGAAAATCTTTTCTCACTCTGGGTGTGACAGAGTCCTGAAACAGGCTGCCCAAAGAGGTTGCAGAGACAACTCCTCCGGTGAGAATTGCCTCCAGGTCCTTCATTTTTATCCACAAAAGGCCATCAGAGGTAAGCAACAATAAAAAAAAAAAAAAAAAATCTTCAAGACTCTCTTTTTAGATGTGCTAAAAGCACAAACTAAAGAGATGGATCAATATGGTGAGTTTATTCAGCTGCTTCTTCACTAGGTAACAAATGAGGGTTACTAGGAAATATGCTAATTAGCATCTTACACTGTTTTGCTAGGAATTAGATGGGCACTTGATCAAATTTCATACGGATTACTGAATAACCTTAAACACTTCTAGTTACCTTTTGACAGATTTCCCAGATATGCCACAGCAATGAGACAGTTACTTCCTGAGGAGCCAACTTGTCTAAGAAGTGCTGATAAGAAGCAGATGTCCCACTTAAATAAATGCAATTTTGCTCACTCAATGGCAAACTCACAAGCATGCCAAGAAGAAAAGCTGGGGAATAGGAGCTAAACAACCCTGTAGATTCAGTTAAAAAAAACAAAAAACCAAAACCAAGACAGACAGATAAGAGGTTCTTTTGGGTGCCAAACTGGCAAGCGAGGTGAAGAAAAATAATAATAAAAAGCAGTAATAAAATCAAGATGTATTTACATTACAGTTATTTCCTTTCTGCCTCCTGCTCTCCATTTCCTACTATGACATCTTGTTCCACACCAGCCTCTTTCAGGAGACCTTTCTGGTTGCCAATTCAGGGACAGGATTTATATTGCAGTTGAAGTGCTCACTTCAGCTTGCTTTGTCTTTTTATTTATTTTTTTTTTTCTAAAAGTGAAAGCTTTCAGCTTAGTGTCTTTAGAAATGGTCTGTTTGTAAGCCAAAACTTATTTTAAGGAAAATTACTGACATGCCTGGGAATTCTACCTGAGCACTGCACTCCAAAATGAACACAGAATCCTTTCTCTTTTAAGCAGAGAAGTGGAAGCAAGACTCATTGAAATCTCTAAGAGAGAGTCATTTTTGTAAGGACTTCAAGGAGGCTCTGCTGTTCTCTTTACAGTATGAATGTTCTTCGTTTTAGAGAGACAGAGAACATGACTCTCACTGGATAAGGAATTGGCCGGATGGTCACACGCAGAGAGTGGTGATCAAGGGCACAATGTCCACCTGGAGACCAGCAACAAGTGGTGTCCCTCAGGGGTCAGTGCTGGGCCCAGTGCCATTTAACATCTTTGTCAGTGACATGGACAGAGGAATGGAGTGCACCCTCAGCAAGTTTGCAGATGACACCAAGCTGTGTGGCACAGTCGACTTGCTAGAGGGCAGGGATCCATCCAGAGGGACCTGGACAGGCTGGAGAGGTGGGCCCAGGCCAACCTCATGAAATTCAAAAAGGCCAAATGTAAGGTCCTGCACCTGGGCTGCATCAAGAGCAGTGTGGGCAGCAGGGCAAGGGAGGGGATTCTGCTCTTGTCAGACCCCACCTGGAGTACTGTGTGCAGTTCTGGAGCCCTCAGCACAGGAAGGACATGGAAGTGTTGGAGCGGGTCCAGAGGAGGCCACGAAGATGATCAGAGGGCTGGAGCAGCTCTGCTATGAGGACAGGCTGAGAGAGTTGGGGCTCTTCAGCCTGGAAAAGAGAAGGCTTTGAAGAGACCTTTGAGTAGCCTTCCAGTATCTGAAAGGAGTCTGCAGGAAGGCTGGGGAGGGACTATTGACAAGGTCTTGCAATGACAGGACAAGGGGCAGTGGGTTTAAACTGGCAGGGGGGGGGATTTAGACTGGATGTTAGGAGGAAGTTCTTTGCAGTGAGAGTGGTGAGGCACTGGCACAGGTTGCCCAGGGAGGTTGTGGCTTCTCCCTCCCTGGAGGTGTTCAAGGCCAGGTTGGATGAGGCCTTGAGTGAGCTGTACTAGTGGGAGGTGTCCCTGCCTATGGCAGGGGGTTGGAACTAGATGATCCTTGAGGTCCCTTCCAACCTTACCATTCTATGATTCTATATCAGAAGAACAGATTTTTTAAAAGAAATTACTGGGAGGAATTTCTCAAGCATCCTGACAAAAAACAGCCAGAACTAACAGCCTGCAGAATGACTGAGGTTGGTCAGGCAATCACAGTGCTCATGTCAAGAGAAGAATCTCTGAGAGAACGCTGAAGTGGCAGCTACAGCCTTACCTGTGACTGAGCTGCACAGAGTGATGCTGGAAAGGTCACTGTAACTCAACTCAGAAAAAGCTGTCGTTCACTGGAAAGTTACTAAATTACCAGTTCTCAACTACAGAAAGCCAGCCTGGACCACTGTTTTATATATATATATATCTTTCATAAACCCGTACCATTTCTGTTCACACAGCAACACAAGAGTGTAATCTCTTTTAAAACAGAATAGTGGAATTCCTTTATAAAGCATGAATTTTATAATTTGAAAAGCTATTGGTAATCTCAACAATGGCATCATTCAAAGTATCAAGCCTTGAGATGAAATAAAACTGGAGACACATGATAAGAGAATTGTGTTGGAATTAAAAAAAAACAACCAAACCAAAGCAGTCTAAGTAATTTAAGAAAGGTAATAACTCACATTACAATTTGCCATTTACATTCATGCATATAGAATCCTAGCTTGATTTTATCTGATCTACCTCATCCTGTTTTAGAAATGTCTGTGTACACTTGTTTATATGTCACAATTTAACACACTTCAGTAATCCCAGCATGACATGCAAATATACATATCACTGTGAAGTCTAGAGCAGCTAGAAAGATGCCCACAATTCTAGTCTTAAATCTGTTATCTGTTTAGTACAGCCCTCCAGTCACCAGCTGCTTCAGAGAGAAAAAAAACCGATGAATGCAAACCAAGTAAATGCATTTGTTCTAAGCACTGACAATAAATACCTGATGGTTCACTCTGGGAACCATTAATTCTCTATAAACAATTAGATAAGCCACAGAAGAGGTGATTTGAGAGGGGGGATTCTGCCACTTTACTCCACCCTAGTAAGACCTCACCAGGAGTATTGTGTCCAGCTCTAGAGTCCTTAACATAGGAAGGACATGGACCTGATGGAGCAGGTCCAGAGGAGGGACACCAAAATGATCAGGGAGCTGAAACACCCCTCCTACAAGAGCAGGCTGAGGGAGCTGGGGTTGTTCAGCCTGGAGAAGACTCTGGCGACAGCTATTAGCATCCTTCCAGTACCTGAAGGGGCTATAGGAAAGCTGCAGAGGGACTGTTTACAAAGGTCTGCAGTGATAGGATGAGAGGCAACGGTTTCAAACTAGAGAAGAGTAGACTTGAGATTGGATATTAGGAACAAGTTCTTTACCAAGATGGTGGTGGAAGACTGGAACAGGTTGCCCAGGGAGGTAATTGAGGCCCCATCCTTGGGGATGTTCAAGGTCAAGCAAGGGCACTGAGCAAGCTGATCCAGTGGAGAATGTCCCTGCTAACTGCAAAGAGGTTGGACTAGATGACCTTTGGAAGTCCCTTCCAACTCAAACCATTCTACGACAAAAACTGCCAGGACCCCTAAGTAATGATTTCCTCTTGCTGTGTCTTAGAAAATCATCCAAGAGAATGGAGAAAGTAGCTGTAAACTGAACATTAAAATATGACCAGAAGAAGAATTAAGTTCACTTAGTACATCTAAAGTAGGTATCATAGCATTCTTTCCATAGATTCTCATATACTTAATAAAGAAAAATGCTAAAGTATTTAATGTAGTGAAAAAACATAATGGACAGTCTATTTTGAAGTATGAATGTGCTCCAAATTATTTCAGAAGTTAAAATACAGTAACCTGAAGAACACCCTACCACAGTGCATCAGGGGAGTGTGGCCAGCAGGCCAAGAGAGGGGATTCTGCCCCTTCACTCTGCTTTTGTGAGACCCCCACTTTGAATACTGCTAGCTGTTCTGGTGTTCCATCTTAAGAAGGGCACAGAGCTATTGGAGTGGGTCCAGAGGAGATGATCAAGGGCTGGAGTACCTCTGCTATGAGGATAGTGACTCCTGTAAGAGGCAGCACAACTGAGGAGACTTGGTTTCTTACCTTACTTTACCTGCTCACTTATATTTCTCCAGGTAAGAAACACTACAGATTGAGAACTGAAGTTGGAGAGCAATCATACCTTTATATGCTCCAAAACAGCTGTTGCAACATTTGTATGAAGATCAATGAGCCTCTTCTTTTCCAGGAGTTCTGGAAGAGAGCTGAAGAGATTAAATACAAACTAACCTGCTGAGGTGCAGAGTTAGCCGAGTTGTGTATTGCATATAGTCAGTACAAAAAAAACTGATAGAATCATGGAAGAGTTGGGTTTAAAAGTGACCTGCAGAGATTATTGAAGTTTAAAACTATAGAACAGAGTAGGGTTTGAACTGAAAATTACAAAGCATAAATGTAAGGATTCTCATAACAGAAAGATACCCACATATTAATGTAGTAAACCAGGTTTTTACCCTGAGTAGAAAAAAAACAAAACACATAATGGGGGTAACTCAATACTTGTATTGAAAGCTTGTGATCAACAACAGACATATGCCCTGTTGATGTAAACAAAGAATCTCCTAGACTTACGGCTTCTGTAATCAACACTTTCATGTCTCATTCATATAAAAGTGTCAGTATCTGTCAGACAACATCTGTCAAATGCTATCAAATAATATCAAATATTTGTAATGTAATACTAAGTAATAAAAGTCCATGCCAAATAAACACAAAACCTCTGGTGTGCAGGAATTTATTACAAGTGCTTTGACATAGAACACAGTTCTCTATGCAGGATTCATGATTGAAAACTTTTATGTTGTGACAGGGGAAATAATGGCTGTATAATGGTATCTACATCATTTTCACAGCTGGCACTTAGGCATCACATATGAAAAAAAAACACAACACATATCTAAAGGACAGTTTCACATCCAAAAGCACTCCAGAGAGTCACTTTAATAGTAAACAGATGTGAAGGTACTCAATGACACTGACTGAAAGTCTTGAAGAGCCCCAGAATCATACAATAGTTTGGGTTGAAAGGGCCATCTAGTCCAAACCCCCTGCAGTCAGCAGGGACATTCTCCACTAGATCAGCTTGCTCAGAGCCTTGTTGCGCCTCATCCTGCATATCACCTGGGATGGGGCCTCAACTGGGCAACCTGGTCCAGTGTTCCACCACCCTCATGGTGAAGAACTTGTTCCTCACATCCAATCTAAATCTCCTCTTCTCAAATTTCAAACCACTGCCCCTCATCCTATCACTGCAGACCTTTGTAAACAGTCCCTCTGCAGCCTTCTTTGTACTGCAGCCTTCTTTCAGGTACTGGAAGGCCACTTTAGGTCTCCCCAGAGCCTTCTCTTCTCCGGGCTGAACAACCCCAGCTCCCTCAGTCTGTCCTTGTAGGAGAGGTGTTCTCACCCCAAGGTCATTTTGCCAGCCCTCCTCTGGACCACCAGAGCTGGACACAGTACTCCAGGTGTTTAAAGGAGGAAAGAAAGTTTGGTTAGTTAAGCATGATGTGAAGTCACCCTGTTTTCTTTCCTCATTTAAGTAACTGTAAATCAGTGTCACCTATGATGATTGGCCATGAATGACCTTAAAGTTGCCTTTATAAAGGACTGCATTTACAAAACCAAACAAACAAACAAAAAAAAAAACCCAAACAACCAATATTCCCAAACCTCTGTTTTCTAATCACTAATAGATACTCTAAAATTTTCTAGAAAGTGTAAAGCCTAAGACAACTCTGAAGGGTATCTTCTTCCTGTTAGCAGGCAGTAAAACCAGCTAGTCTAATGTAATTATTTCATCAGAAACATGCCTCAGTGGAAGATATTAATGGTATTTGGACTTCGCAGTACTAAAGATTAGAGCCAAACCATTGGAATAGGAGGGTTTACTGTTCTCCTTTAATAATGCCAGATTACAGAAAAGAGTCTCATAGAGGTTAACTGAACAGTAAAACTTCCTGATGAAACTTTAATCACAAGATCTTAAATGTTTTTTGATATCAGTTTAAAGATTTTGATGCCTGTTACTTTTATACTTTGCTGCTTTAACCCTAAAAACCAGCCTACTGAAATGTACAAAACTTCATTGAATTTTTATGGGTGGAGCTTGGAAATGTATGTTCAGTTTTCTTACATTGTCTGGTCCATCAGACTGCCTAATTCCAATCAAATTCTAACCATGGCATAGCATACAAAACAACTTTTGAAACTCAGGTGATGGCTAACTAATGTAGACAGATGCTGGATTTCACAGGACACCGGACATATCACCTCATCTAGCCTCAGGTTGATTACCATTCCTTCTTCCTTCTGAGTGGGGTCTTTGCACAAGGCAGCAAAATGAACACATTCCTTCTCCAAGCCATTAGTAGAATGAAAACCAGATTTAGAATGAAGGGCGAGTCCAAATCTCAGGTGTACAACGAGGAAAACCAGATTTAAAACGAGGAAGAAGTTTAAATCTCAAGCTTTTCAGCGTCATACATGGTGGTTAGGCGTCCAAATGCAAGAGAGTAAACTTCCCATGCAGGATCCTGAATGACTTTTATCTTACCAACGGATGTCACAGTTAACTGCATTAATCAAAATGTATCTATGCATTGTGCAAAGCAAGCAGATGCTTCTGGAAGTAGATTTCACTAAAAACTATTTTAAGGAAGCAATGAAGAGATACAGAGTTGGGTTTTCCAGGTGCAAGAGTGTATGCAAATCTAGGGTAGATCCAGATTATTCAGTTCACTAGGAAACACTCCAGAGCCATGTACTTGCTCCTTGTCTAGAATGCTGCATTAATTATCTATCATAATGATGAAACATTTAAACTCTATTATTGTGCTCAATAGCCTACTTTTAAAGCTATTTCAAAAGAGATTAAAAGAAAAACGACAGAAAGAATAAGAAATGGTTCCAAATTAATGAAACAATAATGCATTATTATTATTATTATTGATGATTACTTACCTGACAGCTGAAGTTAGTTTAGCTGTATTATCAGAAAGCATACTTATTGCTCCTTCATCCTCCCCTTCTATACCCTGGGTTGTGGAGAAGGGTTTGGAAAGAGGAATAAAAACAGTCATTTAAAAAATACACAGATCACACATGCAAATGCAGTCAGTGCAATGAGAACTTCTTTCCTTGTAACAGCATAAGTGTCTGGCCTGTGTTTACAGTTATTATGGAAGTTACATAAATGTAATGAAACTAAACATAAGAAATGAAACCTTCTTAGGAAACAGAGCTCTTGTAGTCCTACTTCTAATATTGTACTGTGCCTAAAGTTCACCACCTGGTGGTAATTTTTTTGTAGGGAGAGTGACAGTGGGTTGAGCATCACTAGAATCACAGAATGTTGAGGATTGGAAGGGACCTGGAAAAATCATTGAGTCCAACACCCTTTCAGAGCAGGATCACTTAGAGCAGGGCACACAGGAACACATTCAGGTGGGTTTTGAATGTCTCCAGAGAAGGAGACTCCAAAACCTCTCTGGTTAGCCTGTTCCAGGGTTCTGTCACCTTCACAGTGAAAAAGATTTTCCTTATGTTCACATGGCACCTCCTGAACTCCAGTTTGTCCCCATTGCCCCTCGTCCTATCATTGCACATCACTGAGCAGAGCCTATCTCCACCTTCCTGACACTCACCCTTCACATATTTATAAACACAAGTGATGTCAGCCCTCAGCCTCCTCTTCTCCAAGCTAGAGAGCCCTAGCTCCCTCAGCCTTTTCTCAGAAGGGAGATGTTCCACTCCTTTCAGCATCTTTGCGGCTCTGCGCGGGACTCTCTGATGCAGTTCCCAGAGATCCTTCTTAAACTGAGGGCCCCTGAACTGGACATAATATTGCAGATGTGCCCTCACCAGTCCCATTGTACTTTATATGAAACAAATAGAAGGGACAGAACTTACCATGATACTTTTAAGTCTTTTAACTTCATCTTCCTGAGCTCTGTAGGATTCCAGTTCTTGCTGAACAGACTCAGCTACCTCTGGAAAAGGGCTAAAGTGACAGTCTGCATTAGACTCAGTTAAAACAACAAATTGCAACACCAGAACCACAAAGGCTGCATGATCAAGATGATGAAGAAAACATTTTCCAGAAATATCACTGCACAAATCATGCAGCATTATCAGAGCAGTGAAAATAACAACAACTTCCAATAGCTAAGGTGCCTGATGTCTCTAAGATATATTCACTGCTTGTGATATTTTAATATCATTAATATAAAAATGGTGTGCTCTGTAACCAAAAGCTAACATACAATTAATCCAGAAAATGAATACTGACACTGATCTTTTCCTAAAAAAGCCCCAAAAACTTCAAAACTGTTTTCAAAAGAGATTAGAAATAGAGCTACCTTAATCTGAAGAATATTGAGAATTCCTATTGACTAAATTAATATTAACTCTGTACCTATACAGCTTACCTGCCTTTATGCTTTTGCCAGAATTTATCAGATGCAGTTAAATCATAAGACTTCTTATTTTTTCTCTTGGGTCTAGCACCTGCTGGAGAACTTTCCATCCCTGTTGATTCTTCCAAGTTAACTCTATTCAAATGGAAATCCTAAAAAAGAAAAAAAGTAAATAAAACTTCAAATATTTACGTAAATTTCATCAGTCTTTAATATTCAGTCAGCTACCTTTGAGAACAATTTCTAAAACATCATTAACATAACTATTTCATCAGAATTTTTAAGAGGCCAGGAAGGTTTACTACCTAACTAGGTAACAATAACAGCAATGTAAGAACTCCAAAATTACTCACACTTACTGAAAAGACACCAAACAAAACAATAAATCCTAAGCAGAGATATTTGACTGTCTCATATGCAATCTTCTGACACTGAACTCTGAACACTGTTTTCTGAATAGAATTATTTAGCAACAACTGAGCTCTAACAACAGACCAAAACTTTAAAGTAATAGAAGTTTCTGTGTTGTTTACAACAACAACAAAATGTTGCTAAGGGTGAATTTCATTTACACAAGGCACTGAAGCTGCAAAGCAGCTCATGACAGCAGCAACAGGAATATCTACTGTAAGGATTTTTCAGCTATGCCCCCACAGCTCTTTCCCTATGTTTTGAACACTAGTGAAATAGTGAGTGCATGTGAAGTAAGTTTGCAACATGCTGCTTCTCCACCTAGCTGTTGTTCTTCCACAGGTGCATGAACCTAGAAACTACATTGTTTTGGTAGATGAAACAGTAATGCTCAGATAATGTCAGCACACTGCTCCTTGGGTATCCTGTTGTTCTTTCCCCCCTTACTTTTGCCAAGGACAGCTCTCGATTTCCTGCAGCATACACATGTCCTCTGATTTTCAACAAAGATCAACAAGCATTCCACTTGCTGACTTTTCAAGAACATTTAAAACTTCAAAGTTCTCTTTGCTTGGCAAATAATAATAAAAAGAATCAGATCTTGCAACGACAGGACAAGAGGCAATGGGTTTAAACTGGCAGAGGGGAGATTTAGACTGGATGTTAGGAGGAAGTTCTTTCGAGTGAGGGTGGTGAGGCACTGGAACAGGTTGCCCAGGGAGGTTGTGGCTGCTCCCTCCCTGGAGGTGTTCAAGGCCAGGCTGGACGAGGCCTTGAGTGAGCTGTACTAGTGGGAGGTGTCCCTGCCTCTGTCAGAGGGTTGAAACTAGATGATCCTTGAGGTCCCTTCCAACCTTACCATTCTATGACTCTATGATTCTATGATCTTCAGCTACACAGAATCTGCCATGACTCTTAGATCAGGTATATTTTTTTTTTCAGAAAGAAAAATCCACTTTATGTTCATTATGTTAAACAGACCTAGATCACTGTAAGTGAAACTGTCAAATAAAAATCTTCAATGTTTTGAATTACCCTTTGGCTACACACTTCAAATGAAATCTATAGATGCTGGATGCCAGGACATTAACAAAACTAGGTAGTTACTCGAAGGAAGCACTTGCAGTCAATGAGCACAAACTTCATCTTACAAGACATGTTGAAAATGTTGAGTATTTTTCAAGTATATATGGCAAATAAAACCTTAAAGGAGAAATAAAATTGATTGCAAATTCAGTTGTAATTTTTAATGGAGATCTAAGTTTTTGGTTCAGTTTAGCTCACCAGTGACCTTGAGTTTCCAAGTTAGTTTTGACATTTACAAGGAGTTTTACCAAAATAACCCTTACTGATTAGTGTTCTGCCTTTCATTTCCTCCTTTTGTCTTTATACAGCTTTCTATCCATGCCTCCCATTTTTCTGCATCTACTCCTGAAAGGGTTTTTATTCAGATCTCTTCACACAAGCCTGTTCATGTTTAGAAACATCATTGTTTTAAACTAATTGCACGCAGCACACAGCTTTGTGGTTGGGTTAGCATTTAGTTCAACACCCCACAGAAGTCCTGGACTATTTCAACTAAAGCTTCAATACAAAATTTATTTCAAAGTACAGTTTGTGTAACACTTTCACAGTTACAATGTGTGGCATTTTAAAAGGTGCTGCAGTTATTTCATGAATAGTATGCTCATTAGGCAAAGAACCTGGCATGTTTGCTTTTAAGGTGAGTAACTTGACTGATTTTGAAATTAAACTTTCATCCTTGACATGGAATCACAGGCCACTTGGTTACAGTTTCACTAGACAAACTCATAATCCTTGCAACTCACTCAAAAATTAGATGCAACATTTCACAAGTTGTCCAGATAAACGACTGAAGGCTGATTCAGTACAAATAAACACCCAAGCCATTCTGCCAATATAATTCTAAAGCTCTCCATATTTGTAGCACTGGTTATCCTCACTTTACACTACATCTTTGACCCCCCTGCATCTTGATGCACTGAAGTTCTACCCTAACACATGCCTGAGAGCACCTGACGCTACCTGCTCTACCTGACAGTTGACCAGAAGGTTAAGTACATGGAACTCTGCATAAATTTCCTACCTAGTGAGTAAGCATTTGCTGATTAAATGGTTGGCAAATAACAAGTAAGTGCAGACCTTGTGCATTTACACCTGTAAATATACACATTCTAATTTTGGTTTCTATTCAGTGATTATTCAAAAGAAACCTGTAGGAAGTTAGTACTCCTAATTGCAAGTCTCCAGGCAGTTCAGCAGTAATTAAACACAATGCAAACATTTTCTTCATGTATGTCTGTCCTGAAGACAAAAATTGTTTGCTCATAAAAAGCACCCTTAAGTTTTAGAGGAATCTGATTCATAAGGGATGAATAAGATAAAATAGAATTTTATAGTGTCCTAAAACATGTCATTAGTGCCAAGATGTTTCCATCAGAGCACAAGACCACATGCATACAAATGTACAGTTCACAATCAGCGTTGCATACAAACACTTCTGTGCATATGCATATTTTAGGTATTCCTCTAACAGACTCAAGAATAGAATCACAGTATTTGTCAAAGCTAGACACTGAAATTATTTGCATGGCAGTACATAAAACAAAGTCTCCAGCTAGTAATTATTCTTAGGATTATTATCTCTTAGGATTTACTCTGTAAACTACATACAAAATGTATAAACCTTTCATAAAAGTTTGCTTTCATTCAACTACATTTCTACTACTGCTTTTATAAAACAAGGAAATAAAAAGTGGTTTAAGGGTATCTGGATTTTAAAAAAAAGGTAATAATGAAAAAAAATCTGTTAGAGATTCCTCACAGTAGGGTCACACAGCAATTGGTATTTCTGTACTGGACACCTGCTCTGGTTTTCCGTGGAGAAAACCAGAAATAGGTATTTTTAGAAACACAAACTAAAACCGATTTAAAAACTCATTAAAACCATTAATTTTCAAACTGAATTGCACTTAATGGAGTCTGGACTTTACATAACATAAAAGATCATGAACTACTTAAGAAAAACCCCTAGGACTGATGAATTTCCTATCTTCTGATAGCAGCAAAATTTCAAAGTTCTAACCATTTTAGAAGTTACTGCTAAATAAACCTTCTGGAGAAAATATTCCTTTTTTTTTTTTTTTTTTTTAAAAAAAAAACTAAGGAATTTCCAAATAGAAAAACCAGATTTTGGATTAAGAGAGAATCTTGTATTACATTTCAGAACAGAGTGAAAAACACAGTTTTGGTAATAACATCAGATTTATTCTTACCAGAACATCATGCACTAAAGCTTGGTATGTCCAAGTATGATGTAGAGGAGTTGCTAAATCTATGTTTCTGTCAACAAGGACTAATAGGGGCCTTTGGAAGCTGAAAAGATGAGACTGTATTAGTACTTCTGCGAACATATTTAGAACACCCCAGTAATACCCTGAGTGATATCAGCCACTTCCTAAATCTTATTTCATGTTAAAAGCCAAATTGCCTACTGCAGAGTTCCTCCAGCATTCCCAAAGCAGAAAGTCCATGAATCACTGCCTTGGTAATGATACCAAGAGGATTTTACTTTGTACTAAGTGAAATCACCAATGCATAAATATTGATCAGAAGCCAAAGCACTGAACACTAACAGTCTTTGAGGTATTAACTAATAACTTTTTGAGTTCCAAACAACTGTTTCTGTAGGGAATATTTGACCTTAATTCCCATTATGAACCTCAAATATAAAAATCTCTCTTTTGGGTTTTTAATTTTATTTCTGTCTTTGCTTGTAGACAAAGCCCATAAAAAAACCCTACTTCTGAAATGCATTGTGGTAATTCCATCAATACTTTATTTTGTGCAAAACCAATTCAGAGATGCCTAAATGTCTTGGGTTATGGTTACATCAAAAAATCATAGGCTGTGAATTGACAGATCATTATTGCAACTATTTCCTTTAAGCACTTGAACCACATAGCAAATGCAATGGCTATATTAAAGTGTATGTGAACAGAGTAAAAGCATGTTAATTCCTTGCAGTAAGTATTTTTTGGTAGATATATAACCTTAAGAGCCTTGGTCACCTGATTCTGAAAACCAAACTGAAGATCTGATTTAGTTAATTAAAGGTTCCCAGTTTTTGTTGTTCTTGAACTTTAATTTTCTGAAGGTAATGATGCTACACTATGAGGAAAACAGGCAACCCCCCCCC
>VWZE01002413.1:26050-114451 GCA_013396675.1 Eubucco bourcierii
AGTGATGGAACTGGTATTTCACAGTTGTTCTCTCTCCTAAACCCTTCCACTCACCATTTTGCCACTCTTGATGTTTTTTGGGTCTTTTACCGAAGTTCTGCTATTAATTTGAGATAAAAATATGACTATTTTATATCCAGTTACACTGTTTTCTTCAGCTACAGTCACCCCAATACACCTTCCCCATGCACAGTCCTCCAATACATGCTCCTAAGGTAGCCTGTCTGAGGGGAAATGGTCTACATTTCCCTAGTCTTGAGGTCTGTGGTAATGGGTTGGACTTGATGATCTTTGAGGTTTCTTCCAACCTTGGTGATACTGTGATACACAGGAGGCAAACATCCTCAGTGCCTTTTCTCCTCAAAGGATTCACGCGGTCATGACTAACACTCCTTAACTACTAAACTGTCCAAGTGGCAAGTCCCTAAGCAGTTCTCCTCTGGTTGATACATGGATCAGCTGAGAAACACTTACTTTTGACATAACTACAACTGCCAACACCACTGTCAAGTGAGGAAAATTGGTATTTCTTTGTTTTTAATGTATTAAAGATCACTCACAGGCACGTTCAGACATCCAACTGCACATCACAGACCTGCAAACAGGTTATGTGAACAAAATTACCCACTTTGTTAAGTTCTTTTTGTCTCACTGTGTTAGGACTGTCTCACTTATTAGCTATAAAAGATTTCAAAGTGGTTGCTGAGAGACTATAAAACTGCTTTAGGAGTATGTAATTTTTTTTTAAAATAGAATTTGAACCAATTTCTTGTAAACACAGCTTACAGCACAGTGGTGACTTATCCTAGTGATATATTTCAAATAACTGGAATATGAAAAAGAGTTATTATTAGCATCATACCTGAACTGGCCAGCTCCAAGTGTGTCACCTGTAAAAAGACTGTTTCTGGCATCTCTTAGATTCTCTCTGAGTTTCTTGTCTAATTTCTGAGGGGAGGAAAAAAATAAAACAGCTTTTAACAAAACAATGGTTCCCTAACGTTCAAAGATTTATTTTGCTGGTTTTATAGTTTATAAATGTCTTATCTGCAGGAAGTCTAAGTCCACTGCACACAGGAAAGAAATAAATCTCTTCCTTCTACTTTCTCCCTCTAGCATTCTGGATTACACAGAAGATGCTTCCATTAAGTCCACTAATCTCTACCTAGGTGATTAGCACCCTCTCCCTAAATACCCAAACAGAAACACCAAGAATCAACCATGGCAGAAGCAGCGAACTGGGCTGTCAGACACTGCCACCCTAAGTGTTTCCTAAAACTGAGATTACCTGAAATGTGCTTAGGTTTAATCAACATTAAGGTTTTATTTATGCCCTGCTTTGAGTCAGAACAGAACTAATTCTGCTCAATGATTTTACTTTTCAGCTCAGTCTCTCCTAAGAACTGCACTTTCTGACATTAACAGCAGTGTCTACTTCTAGCAGTAATAACTCCGTGTTTCTGATTAGCATCAAGGAATGATGTGCAGACCAAGGCCATTGCTAATTCTTGTGCAGCAAGTTGGACGTGCAGAATAAAAGGACACACCTACAGGGAGCAGCAGACAGTTCAGGTGACCCTAAACTGACCAATGAGGTATTCCATTCCATCCTCTTATACAGTTAATAAAGCTGTCAAGTGTTAGGGTTGCGCCAGTCAGTGAACAACTGACAATGAAAGATGGGAGGAAGAAGAAAAACAATTAAGCAGAGACACATCTAATGAAGACAGTACTGTAGGGACTTTGAATTGTAATTAAATCGTTAGTTTCATCCCTACATGATAATCAACTTGACTGTCAGTTTAGTTTGATGTAGTGAAAATGTCCTGTTTTCACAGAGTTTCTCAGTAAGATAGGTAAAAACTAAGACACACAGAAAAATCCAGGCCAGGTAGCCACTGTGTAGATATAGTTTAGCAGTTGTAATTATAATCCCTGTCAGACAGTATTGAGAAAATCTAGATTAGGAATGATCATTCATGGTTAAGTTTCTCATCATCTGATTCCATTAATATTACAATTACTACAGCTGAGTTCCATGCAACTGAAATCAGAACAGAAAACTGGTGGGTCTGCTTTCCAGTCTCACCAGGAAAAGGAAACAATGACACCAGATCTCTGCCTAGTATTGAGAAAGGCAAATGAGGTGTGAGGAAAGTTTCAAAACAATTATACTTCTTTAGAAAATAGTTTCTTACCACTGCCACCATTTCAGCTGCAGTTCCTCTTGAGCATCTGATTATAGGAATAGCTCCTAATAAAAGACATATTGACTTCTACTTGCAGTATGATTTTCAGGTAACAAATCAGCATGCTTTTCACAAAACAAATTGTTACTAACATTCTAAGAAGAAATTTTTCAAGCAGACAACACAACATATATATTTGTCTCTTGCAGTCTTTACCTATGAAACAAGAAATCCTATATAGAAACATTCATGTTTCACAGAATTCAATTAATACCTCCCTACAGGAGTTTTAGGGAATATAGTGTACACTACAAAATAGCTTTCAGGTTTCAAAATCTTTAGCTACTGTTCCTTGCTTATCTATATAAACGTGCAAATTCCAATACCACAGAGCTGAAGTGATTAAGTAAAAGAGATTTAATTTTTATCACACTACCACCTGGCAAAACTCAATAGGTCCAAGGAAATCTCTCTTCAACAACTGCTGCATAGCAATCCACAACTTCCCTTGTAGGAATTCTCTCAGACTGACAGATTTTGTTGACAAGCTAAGCACCAAAAGTCACAATAAAAGAACTAAATTTTACATATATTTTCCTATTTCCTCAGTTATCCCAGCTAGATCTTTGCAGGGTTTGTGTCAGGGGCTTTTCTTCTTCTTCTGTGGGATATTTTTTTGGGAGCTACAAATCCAAACTCAAAACACTACTGATCTTCATTGCAAAGTAGGATTTTCTAGAAACACTGAATACAAACTTCTCCATTTCAGTGTTGTTCTCACATTGATACTGAAAACTAAGGCTCAAATCCTAAGGAAGACAGCCTTTATTGCCTCTTGCAGTGACCTACAACAGCAATTTGTGCAGTATTATTAACCCACCCCATGAACTACCAACATTTCCCTCACAGTCTTAATTCACTTTTTGTTTTATGAAATCTCTAAAGCTGTAGTTATAGAATATGGAACTTTTCTTAGAAGGAAATCCTATAGAAAAGATGATAGAATTAGACAACTTACCAAGTGTAACAAAAAAACAGAAGAGACTATCAACAATAGTGTCCATTATAGTTTCCATTTCTGTGTCCGTTATATCTGGTCTGTTAATGGCTAAAACAATGTGGAAAAGATGTAAGAATAAAGAAGTTTAGCCTTCCAGTATCTGAAGGAGGCCTACAGGAAGGCTGGGGAGGGACTACTGACAAGGTCTTGCAATGACAGGACAAGGGGCAATGGGTTTAAACTGGCAGGGGGGGGATTTAGACTGGATGTTAGGAGGAAGTTCTTTGCAGTGAGAGTGGTGAGACACTGGCACAGGTTGCCCAGGGAGGTTGTGGTTGCTTCCTCCCTGGAGGTGTTCAAGGCCAGGTTGGACGAGGCCTTGAGTGAGCTGTACTAGTGGGAGGTGTCCCTGCATATGGCAGGGGGTTGGAACTAGATGATCCTTGAGGTCCCTTCCAACCTTACCATTCTATGATTCTATAAATTTATGCCACTTCAATATTGAGAAAGCAAAGCCCTTCTTACCTAATGGCTCTTAATAGTCAACGCATTTGTTGCAGAAGAGATGAAATCATGAAATCCCCATAGTACATCCATTAGTTTTTCTCTTATTTTTTTTCTTTTGAGGAAAAGATTGGAAGAACTCGATTGTTGCTTATTGTGCAAGATCCAACACTACACAATCTTTTCCAGTTCTCCCAATCTTTTCCAGTTCTCCCAGACAATATATACTATAACTTCTGGACTGACCATTCAAACAAACAAAATACTTAATGCCTTAAGATTTGCAGGAGAGATTGTGACTAAAAAGTCACAGCAGACACTCAGTATCCATTTGTGCAAACAATACTTTTTTTTTTTAAAAAAAAAAACAAAACAAAACAACTTAGAGGCCATATTTGTCTATACTGAAGTTTTGCTTTACTAAATTTATTTTAAAATCTGTAATTAGTTTTCAATATTACAACAGCTGTATAGTGAAGATGCTAAAATTACAGAACCACAGAATCAAAGAACCTTGGAGGTTGGAAGGGACCTCCAGAGATCAAGTCCAACTCCCCTGCCAAAGCAGGATCCCCTAGGGTAGTCCATACAGGAAGGCATCCAGGTGGGTTTTGAAAGTCTCCAGAGAAGGAGACTCCACAACCTCTCTGGGCAGCCTGTTCCAGTGCTCTGTTACCCTCACTCCCTCACTGTAAAGAAGTTTCTCCTCATGTTGAGGTGAAACCTTCTATGTTCAAGTTTGCATCCATTGCTCCTTGTCTTACTGCTGCAGACCACCGAAAAGAGATTTGACCTATCCACTTGACATCACCTCTCAGATATTTATACACATTGATAAGATTTCCTCTCAGTCTTCTCTTCTCTGGACTAAACAACCTCAGGGTCTCTCCACAGGGGAGATGCTCAAATCCCCTAGTCATCCTTCTGGCTCTCTGATGGACTCTTTCCAGCACATCCACGTCTCTCTTGAACTGGGGAGCCCAAAATTAGACACAGTATTGCAGGTGGGGTCTCACTAGGTATTTGTATCTAAGAACTGCTTCCTCCATGACTTTAAACTACACTTCTAACAGATTATCCTCAACTTGAGCTGACCAAAGCAAAATAAAATCATTACTTGGTATTGGTGACAATCTCAAGGGTAAATTTCAACTGGCAACAGTCCAGTGTAATTTTTATCCTGATTTTACTTACCACGATATGAAACAAGTTCTTTGTTTTGGTTACACAGCACAAACATGTCATCTTCTAAAGTAATAAAATTAAGATACTGATCAAACACCTGGAAACAAGGAATAATGGTCAGAACAGTCCAGGAGGAGGCATAAAAACACCCTGATTTATCACTACTACTTTTTGACCTTTTACAGAATTACAAAGAAATGCAAGATACAATATATGATAAACAGCTTGTGCAAGGATTGAGCAGTAGCACAAAACATTAGAGCACCTGAAAATTACCAAACCAGTCCAACTTCAAATATTTATGTGGAACAATTTTTAGTAGCCAATCATCACCAAAAACATAATGGAGGCCATTATAAGTTTATTTTTTATTAATACAAAAGGCTACAACACAAACAGTCCTGAGCTCTCAGACAGGAGAGGAAAGAGGGAAATATCTATACAAGGACAGATTATAGTTGAAGAATTGATAATTTTTCTGCAACATCAGATAGGATGTTAGGAAGAAGTTCTTCACTATGAGGGTGGTGAGACACTGGAACAGGTTGCCCAGGGAGGTGGTAGAAGCCCCATCCCTGGAAGCTTTCAAGGCCAAACTGGACGGGGTTGTGAACCTGATCTAGTGTGAGGTTTCCCTGCCTCACTCTAGCTAAAACTCTACCCCATCATATACAAACTGGATGCACTCATTGAGGTGATTAAATTGAGAATGCATCAGAAATCCGAGTGCTGCCAAAGGATGAGTCCTAAGTTGAGCACTAAGTTGCATTGCTGAGATGAACATTAGTGACTGAGGATTTTCTTACCTTAGCCACTTGGGTTACTGCATTAGCACCTATGGCAGCGTTTGCAATGTCTTCCAGTTTACTTCTTGAAATGGCAGAAATAAAGTTTAAATAATAAGATTCATAAAGCTGGTTTCGAAGATCCTAAAAGGAAGGAAAACACACAACCTTTTTCCTTGAATAAGTACTAACATATTGCTGAATAATTAAAAAGCATTCATACTTTTGCTGTGTGATGTTCCAATTATTCACAAAGTACATCCTCAGAAGTGCTTAGCTATCTGTCCAATACAATCCTCCACACTGTGCTTCACTGCATGACTAGATATAACCAACCTAACACAGAACTGCAAAATATAAGAAATCAAATTGAAGCTATCTGACAACAGGTACAATTCCACACCTGGCCAAAAAACCCTGTTTGCTATTTTTCCTTCCTTTGGTGAAGATGTCAACATTCCACCAATTCCTTCCAGAGATTGTGAAATGCTGTGGTTAGTCTAGTCCAAGCACCCTGCTCAAAGTGAAGTCAAATAGAACAGGACTGTGTTTTTAGTATCTCCAAGGATGGTGACTCCATGAATTCTCCAGACAATTTATTCCAGTGTTCAGCCTGTATTTTGATTTGTGCCCACTGCCTCTTGTTTTTTCACTCCCAAAACTCTCTCCCAGAAACACAGCAGACATATCACATATCACAGAACATTAGGGGTTGGAAGGGACCTTAAAAGATCATCTACTCCAACTGCCCTGCCAGGGCAGATTTCACCCTTCTACTTTCTGGCAAATTCAAGTTTTGCATGTAAAATTATGGGTAATGTTTTTAAGACCACTATGTGCTACATGTAAAAAAATGCAAGAAAAGTGTTTCAGACACACTCAAGAATTAGGTATAGAGCAGTTGCACTCCAGTGAGTGCAGGATTACTTCACTGGAGTGTGACTGCATTCTGAGTGCACAACATACACTCTGTTGTATTTGCTGATTTGTAATACTAAGCATGCAAGTTACCTGGCACATTCTGTCAATGTTTTCTTCTGTTGGCATCACAAAGTAAATAGCTGGAACATCTGGAATAGAATCCCGGTCTGAATGCAAAAGCCTGAAGGGAATGAAAGATACATCTTTAATTTGTTCTTCCTCTGGTTTGTGTATATTTACAAAAGTTAAAGAAATTACTTATTTGTACAGACTCATGCAATTTCTTCCTACATTTAGCTAGAATTTTAGCAAGACCAAGACAGGAAAAAATAGTGAAAAGCCTCATTTGTGTAATTTTTCCTCTCACATTTCTGCTGACGTGCCAACATGCTAAACCGTGTTTCCACTTCCAACCGTCGCCTTGGAAGAGCTAATAAACTTTAAAAATAAATAAATCAAGTTTCTCCATGACTATTACCACAGCCAAGGAATGGCAATGAGCTAAATGTAATCTGAGAAAGAAAAATGTGAAATATCTTAAAATAATACTTTAAAATTCCTTAGCTTTGACAAGAGACATATTCTACACGTGGAAGGACAGGCAGAGCATATGCACAGTCTCATGCCAAAACAATTTTAACTCACATGAAGACAGAGGGATTTGTACAAACAGAATTTCAGAATCTATCTATTGGATATTTTGTATTTTTTAGCAGAGTTCTATACTCAGTAAGAAATTCTACTGAATGGCATTTGGAATTGTCTCTTCACTCCCTGATTCTGAATAATGCCATCTGATTTTAGGAACAAGTCAGGGTATAATCTTTATTTCAGTTGCTATTTATTGAAAATTTTTCCACATTTTGGGTCATGATTTTAAGGAATACAAAATAAATTCTTTTTAGACAAAAACAACTAACTGCAAAAAATACTTACAGATGCAAAGTGATCCCCATATCTCTCAGTTCTTTCACTGATAGCAAGGGTGAGATTATATCTTGGCCAAATCTGTCATAAATGAGAACCTGAAACAGATACAAATCTTATGAAGTGCTGTAAAAAGTGGATATTGTGGAACACAGAATATAAAAATTCAGGTTTAAGGAACTACTGTCTTAAGGTTAAACACAGACTCCCATTTGTGCTTACATAGAATGATAGAATGGTAATGTTGGAAGGGACCTCAAGGATCATCTAGTTCCAAACCCCTGCCATAGGCAGGGACACCTCCCGCTAGTACAGCTCACTCAAGGCCTCATCAAACCTGGCCTGGAACACCTTCAGGGAGGGAGCAGCCACAACCTCCCTGGGCAACCTGTTCCAGTGTCTCACCACCCTCACTGGAAAGAACTTCCTCCTAACATCCAGTCTAAATCTCCCCTCTGCCAGTTCAAACCCATTGCCCCTAGTCCTGTTATTTGCAAGACCTTGTCAACAGTCCCTCCCCAGCCTTCCTGTAGGCCCCCTTCAGATACTGGAAGGCTACTCTAAGGTCTTCTCAAAGCCTTCTCTTCTCCAGGCTGCAGAGCCCAACCTCTCTCAGCCTGTCCGCAGAGCAGAGCTGCTCCAGCCCTCTGAGCATCTTCGTGGCCCTCTTCTGGACCTGCTCCAAGAGTTCCATGTCCTTCCTGTGCTGAGGGTTCCAGAACTGCACACAGGACTCCAGGTGGGGTCTGACGAGAGCAGAGCAAAGTGGCAGAATCCCCTCCCTTGCCCTGCAGGCCACACTGCTCTTGATGCAGCCTAGGACTCGGTTGCTGTCTGGGCTGCATGTGCACGCTGCAGGCTCATGTTGAGCTTTTCATCACCCCAGACCCACAGGTCTTTTTTCTCAGGGTTGCTCTCAGCCATTCACCACCCAGCCTGGATTTGTTCTTGGGATTGTGCCTACCCAGATGCAGGACCTTACACTTGGCCTTGCTGAATTTCATGAGGTTGGCTTGAGCCCACCTCTCCAGCCTGTCCAGGTCCCTCTGGATGGCATCCCTGCCCAATAAATAAATTTTTTAAAGGAACATAAAGAAACTCAGTGCTAAAGGAAAAAAAAATCCATCCCTTTCATCTCCTGGAAAACATCAGCCAAATAGGACTCCATTGTCAGAAATTTGTTTCTGACAAATTCTGTCAGCATTTCTCTGACTGCATTTGGAAGGAAACAAAGAAAAATGCAGGAAAAAAAAAGATAAAAAAAAGAACTAGTGAAAAAAAAGAGACAAGAGAATAGATGAAGAGGGAATATATGCTTTGTGGTAGCAAACAGTTGTCATAAATTACTAGGTAGTTCCTTTTTAAAGCTCACAAACATAGCTTGACTTCATTTTGTTCTAAATATCAGGCATCTTTCTGAATTGACTTGTAAGGTATCATCCAAGTTTTTGCCAAAAGGTATTGACCAGACTTAAGTATACTTTAAAAATATTTTCCAGTTACTCAGTAAAACATTGAGTCAGTAAAAAGACCAGTAACTGGGTCTTCAAGCAGCTAATATCTCCAATACATATTTTTCCATGTTTTTCTGACACTAAATTCTGCATCTTCGTAACACAGATAAAATTATTTTGTAGAAGTCAGTAACACAGATACTGAAGTCAGTTGAAAGTCTGAATGTTTCTGAATGCTATAAAATTCTCCTTTTCCTGGTTCAAACAGTTCTTACCTTCCATACTGGTTCTCCTGTGCTGTTTTTAACAGGGGGAACATTGAAGTTCAGCATACGTTTCAGAGCCACTGGAAAATAAAGCAAAATAACGCTTTGCTCCTTTTATATTGCAGCAACAGAGATTTAGCACTTCAACAGCATTTTATTATATATTTCATTGGAGAGAAAAACTGTCATAAAATATATATGCAACAAGTCATCTTTTTGTTATTCTCATGAAGCTCTGAATGACAGGTGGCATGCATCAACTGGAATAGACAGGCTCTGGAAGACACTGCAAAAGGAGAAGAACCAAATCCTAAAATGTGAAGAAAGAATCTCTCTTCTTAGTTACACAGAGAGTTTGCCTTAAAAAGAATTCCACTATCTTCTGAAGATGCAATCTGTACAGTAGGAAACAGTTTGTTTTATTGCCCTGATCTGCTTTTCTACCCAACAACACTACACATACAAATAATACCTTTATACCTGACTAAAACTGAGAGACTCTTTGAAATATTCTGAAGAAGAAATCGCTGCTCTAAGACATACAAAACATACCCCAAATTTGCAGTAGGAAAACTCTTTGAAACAGTAATGAGCATTCATTTAACATCCCACTTTACACAGTGACCAAAGAAGATTCCTTCAAAGAATCATAGAAAACATCTGGTTGGAAGACAACTCAAAGATAATCCAGTCCCACCTTCAACCCAGCACTGAAAGGTCAACACTAAATCATGTCCCTAAGTGCCAGGTCCACAAGCTGCTTGAACACCTCCAGGCACTGCGACTCCAACCCTGCCTGTGCTGGTTTGAGAGTAATTGTAATATTTTAATGGAAAAAAAATAATTTAGATTATAGGCTGTGAAAACAACGGTGATGTCTACTTCACTCATAGGCTTGCTGAGATGTATAAAAACAAGGACACAAACATAGATAAGACAGAGAAATCTCTCTCCCTGTTGGAGTTGGTGTGTCTTTCTCCCAGGGTTTTAGCAGCTGTGTAACCCAACCAACCACTCTGCTTCTAACTCCCCTTGCTGATCTTCCAAACTCACCTTGCATGTAAGGCAGACCCTGGGATAAGGTAGAGGGGTGGAAAGAAGGTGGAAGTGTGGTTGGGAGCCCCACCTGGGTAGTCTGATTTCTGGGAGGGGTACTGTGTTTTTGTATTACTTTAAACTTCTGTATTTCTGTAAATATTTGTGTATATATCTACTTGTAAATTGTGCTAAGCTGTAAATACAGCTTCAGTCCTTAACTTCCAGCTGGCTGAGTCTAGCCTGGGTGATTTTCATAGAGTGGCGGGGGCAGGAAACTCCCAAACCCTGGCAGGCCATTCCAATGTCTGATCACCCTTTCTGTGAAGAAGTGCCTCCTAGCATCCAGCCTGGATCTCCCCTGGCATAGCTTGAAACGATCTCCTCTAGTCCTATTCCTTGCTTCCAGAGGCTGTTCCCTCCTCCGTCCAACCTCTCTTTGGGTAGTCGTAGAGAGCAATGAGTCTCCCCTTCACCTGCCTCTAACTTAGTGAGTCCTTCCTCATTTATCTGATTCAACAATACACTATCTGCTGTTGTCCCATCTCTGACTAGCAGCAAAAGACTATTTGTGTCAATATAACTTAGGGGCTATTTTCTTCAAACCCATAAATCAATCACAAAGTTCTGCAGAGCTGAAGAGTTTCCAGAAATGAGAGCACTGTATATCAGTTTGCTTATAAGTGAAGAGCAGCAGAGACAATTTTCTTCTGACTCTTGGGCCGAATGAAGCTTGTAAACATACTCAGTGCATGCAGTTCCCTGTGGTTTATGAGGCCCATGGGAGATCTCTAGCTCAATCTGCTCAAGTATGGACAGCTGGGAGGCCAAGCAGAGCTGCTCAGGGCTTTATCCATTCAGGTCTCCTGGAACAGAGATGTCACAACCACAACCTGGGGCACTGTCTGCAAAAAGATTTTTTTTCTTAAAAAAAATCAACTTAGGCCTCTCGCCATGTATCAGCAAGAGAAGCCTGGCTCCATCTTCTAAATTCCCCCCATAGGTACGGCAGGACTGCTGTTAGGGCCTCTCTGAAGATGTCTTTTCTCTGGGAAGCACAAGCTCTAGCGCAGCAGCATCACCTTGCAATGCTCCAGTCCTTGCCCATCTTGGTAGTCCTTTGCTGAACTCCCTCCAGCTGACAAATACATATCTTGTACTGGTAGCCACAAACAGGATTGTTGTCTAGATGTAGTCTCCTGGGGCTGAGTAGAGGGGACACACACACAATCAGTCCCCTGTGAATATGACCCTGCCATGCAGGAGCCCTCCATGGGCTCATCCTGAGCTTGCTGGGCACTGGGAGCCCTCACTGGCCTTTTTGGCAAGGCTGCTCTCCACTCTGCTAGTCCCCTGCACTGTCACCTCTATGCTGCAAAGGGCTCTTTCTGTACAGGTGCAGGCATTTACATTTCTCATTGCTGAATTTCATAAAGTCTCTGCTGGCCCATTTCTCTTGCCTATAATGTATTATGGTCCCCCATAATATATCCAAGGGCAGAGCTGCCACTTAACAGAATCCTCTTGTTTACTGTCCCTCGCACACCTAATGAGTGCACTTTGACACGTCCTCCAGGTCACTGATAGATTCACATAGTGCTACACCTGTTATGCCTGGATCTATCAGTGATTAATCACAACCCTCTGAGCATACTCAACCAACCCTACTCATCTAGTTGTTCGCTCATCCAGTCCATAACATCCTAAGACTCGGTAACACAAAGGCCTTGCTGAAGTCAAACTAAATGACATACTCTCCTGTTGTCTATGATTCTAGTAATTCTATTGGTAAAGGCAACCAGGCCAATCAGGCATGATTTACCATACATAAACCCATTCTGGCCTTCTACTTTATCTGATGAGTACTTTCCAAGAGGATTCACTCCATAATTGACTCTGAAGTGACACAAAGTCCCAGAAGAATTTGTTAATGCATATACTGGGTACCTCAGCTTTCTCTGTGTCCATCACTAACTGACCAGCAATGATTCAGTATTTCTCTTTATTCCTATTTTTGCAACTAATATCACAGCAAAAGTTCTTCTCATTGCTCATGATAACTGCTGTGGGTCTCAATTCCAGTTGAGCATTACTTTTCCCAACACCATCTATCCATGACCAGGCGACATTTCTGAAGTCCTTCACAGTCTGTCCCTGCTTCCTCCTGTGTACTTCCTTTTCAAACCACATTACCAGCAGTGGCACTTGACCGTAGGAGGAATTAAGCTAGACATGAATGCTGGGTATTCCTAGAATCCAGCTCTCCACTTAATACTTTTTTCCTTTTATTTGTTAACACCATGGAGTCCTTGGAAATTTATTTTTTTTTACTCTTATTGATATTTCACTTGCATTTTGACTAAATGCTCTCTAGAGCAATGATCTGGTTTTTATTGTGCCTTGACTGGTTATGAACCAGGATAAAGGTCACAACAGGTAGTGTATACACATGGTAATACAAATACTAATGAGAATAGACCTTTTTCCTTTTCTGAGTATCCTTCAGTTGTTCCATCTACCTCCTTGCAAATTACCTCCCCAGTGGAAGACACTATAAGTTCAGTGACAAAAGTAGACTGAAATAATTAAGTAACAAGGTGAAACACAGCAGAAAAGAAAAATGTTGTATGGAATAAGGCCTCAAAGACCAGTGGATGGAAGCAAAAAGATGAAAAGGGCTGCAAGGGAACATCAAATATGCACTATGAATTGTAGATGACCAAAGGAATAAGATCACAGAAAGCAAACATGATACAAAACCAAGATGAATACTAATAAATATTTAAGGTCCACTCAGAAACTTGGACTGAGATTTTTAGACTTCAGTAATTTTAGATTTTAGTAATTTTGTGTTAAATAAATGCACCCAAAATCCTCCATACCACCGTAAATATACTGCAATTGCCACGGTGAAGGTAACAAGATTACAGTTCAAACTATCAACAAAAAAATTCATCAAGCAAGTAGAGGACTAGGGAGCCGACAGGCTCTGTGCTTTGGGAGTATGTTCAAATGGGTGGCTCAAGGCTCCACAAAGCATCAGACAGAGAAGATTCGGTCAGTTAGGTACTCACAGCAGTATGTAAGGATGGGCTGAACAACTGACCCTCTACCTACAGGGAGGGAGAACACAACCCGCCCACCCTTCTCTACAGCAGACGGGCACCGCTGAGTGCCAGGCTTGCCTCAAGCCCCTCCTGGGTAGCGATTTCCACCCCACAGCGGCACTTGCGGACACGTTCCCGAGAGCCTGGGACCGCCGCCACTGGGGTAGTGCGCGCCGCAAGGCCCCGTGCCCCTCAGCGGGGCCGCCCGCCTCGACACAAACTGCGGCCCTCAGAGCCCAGGTCCCGCGGGCCCGCCGCTGCGAAGGCAGCTGAGCGGCGCCTCAGCGCCCGCCCGGGAAGACAGAAATTGCCGGTAGACCTAAGCCTGCTTCGAGAGCGCGAATCCCCCGGCGGAGGCGAGACGCAGACGCCCACACATTCCGCGCCGGGGCTCCATCGGGGGCCGAGGAGAAAGGGAGGCGGGAGCCTCCAGCTGCAGCGTGAGGCTGACCTTGCTCCCCCCAGTCCCGGGAGAGCAGATGCAGCACCGAACAACGAAGACAGCAGGAAGCCACTTACCTATCTGCTTCTCCCGGATGCCAGCCGCCATTTTCCTGCCCCGCCAAGCCGGCCGCGGCGTCCCGCCCACCACCGCGTACACCGCCGCCGGACGACGTGGCGGCCCCTACAACGGCGGGAGGCGGGCGCCGGGCGCGCCTCTTCCGCTGCTGCCGCGGCTCTGCCAGGTGCGAGGCTGCTCGGCGCCACCTGGGCGGCCTTCGACCTGTCTCGCGGCCACAACGGCAATGAACGCTGGACCCAGCCCTCTCTTCTGAGCGAGCTGCAATTAGAAACTACATCTGATACTTTCAAAAGTTGGACCCATGCTGAGAAAAGAACGGGTTGAGGGTACTTCTTTCCCCCCCCCCACTTTTTCCTCGAGCAAAAAGGCACATTGAACAATTTTTGCTTTAGAGACTCCGACTGAATTTTCTAGGAAAGCGCTGCCTGGAACACAGATGCAAGCAGTGCAGGTCTGAGGCACTTAGGTATAACTAAATGAAAAGAACCTGATGTTTCAAAATCAGGTGGCATGCTGCAGTCATCAGGTTTTAGTGGGTTAGTGAAAAGGTTATTTGCTTGTCTCAGTCTTAGGTTGCATAGAACTAGCCAACATGCAGCCTTCTTTCAGGTTCCCCATGCCCTCACAGCTGTACCCTCAGAGAAATCCTAGTGGGAAGAGTCCTATTCACTAGTATGGGATAAAAAGGGATAGGGACAAACATACAATAAATGTATGCAAAGACACCTTTACAGAGGTACACAAAACTGCAGAAAAGAGATAATGTGGCTTACCTGTAGTAATTAACTGACTGAAATGAAGACACTGAAGAAAGTTAACGTTTATTCCAATTTTAACCTTTTATTGCTCTTTGAACATATACATGTGACATTCCCCACAATTACTGATAATTTCAATACTGATGCTACATCGATCAAGTACAATTACTGTTAGACGATGCAACATTTCAGGCATTGATACTGCTCTTCAAGTTAGAAGTATTTACAAAATTTACTTGTAGGAGTTTAAAAAGAATGTTTAAACAGTACAAAATAAGAGGGTTGTAGATTTTTCTTTTTCTTTTTTACAAACATTAAGATGTGGACAACTATTTCCTGTATACAGATGATTTGATATTTCAGCAGTTTTTGCATTTTAAATTTTCTTTTATCCAACTAAGATAAAAAACAACTAAAACAAACCTGGAAAATCTTGAGCTTTAAAACACTGTCGGAATACAGTGTGATAATAATAATAATAAACTTTAGAAGCATTTTGTAGCCCCCAGTTGCATTCCTTTCTCTTTGAATTAGAATTTTTTGATACTATTTTCCAAATGCACATGTGGAATGTGGGTGCAAATAACTTACTAATACTCTGCCCTACATTTTAAATACACCTCTCAAAATACCAAGTCTTTCAAGACAGCATCTTCATGCAGAAAGTCAATGCTGCAACACACAACCCTAAGTATAAAGCAAGGTGAAGTTCTTTGACCAAAGACTGCAATAGTTCTCTCGTGGCCCTGACTAACCATACGAAAAGTTCTATAAAGATGTATTTAATACACAACAGCAAGTGTCTGTCTTTGTGTTACAGAAATAGTGAAAGAAAGCAACTTCCCCTAATTTCCAGATATGCCTAGGGGTAGAGTTTATGTGAAATGAAAACTACCTAATAATATTGCATTTCAGTGATCTAATAGCCATTAAAAATCTGGTGATCGTTATAGCTGTGGAAAGAGGTTTCTGGATAAAAAAAAAAATCTTTGTGTGTTTTGATGGATTGGAAATCATGTTGTTTAAGGGAATTTGCATGAACAGAAAGGAAGTTCCTCTCTGTAGTAGCATTTAGGAATACAACTGGTGGAGGCCCTATCTGCACAGGGGTTTAAGGCCAGGCTGGATGGGGCTCTGAGTAACCTGATCTCAGTGTGGTGTCCCTGCCCATGGCAGTGGGGTTGGAACCAGATGGTCTTTGAGGTCACTTCCAACCCTGACAATTCTGTGATATGGAGGAGTGTTAAAATACCTAGAAAGAGCTGATGAAACTGGTAGGAGAGGCAACTTGTCCTGAAAGCGTACAATTAGAAAGTAGGAGCAAGTTCTGTGTAAGAAAAATACTTTCAAGCAATATTAAAATACAGGATTTTGCTATTTCAAAGTTTTGATACAATATTGTATAGAAGATAGTTTAAAGATTTTTTTTTCCAGCCGACACATCTATCTTTACATAAAACTTAGAAACTGCTGAATTCAAAAGAATAAGCAATAAAAAGCTCAAACCCTATTTTTATCTTAGATACTTTAAAAAGCTTTATACTCACATTATTTTTCCACTGAAGGTTTTAAAATGTGGCTTACTGAGATCCAAGTTCTAAACCATTTCCCCTACCACTGCAGGTACCAAAAGTCCAAGAACTTAAAATTACTCACATTCTGCTTGCTACTTCTGTGAGTTCTGTATTTCCCATACAGAAAAACATTACAGAAGACATTTATCTCTAACCAGGCAAGAAAAAGGAATACTGCAATGGATACACCACTCACTTCTACAATATAATACTCTATCTGAAGAAGACTCATAGCTGTATTTAAAAAATACAAAAATACAAAGCGACGAATCCTTAGCATGCAACTTTTGGCTCAGAACCAGAACACCACTAGCCCTGTCTTAATTTCAAATATTCTCAAATTTGTGATGACAGGACTTTGATGAGGTTAGATGGTTTAGCTACTTGAAAGTAGTGAGAAATGTCAGATCTAAGCCTTGTAGTAATTTACACTTTGAAATAAAAACCCCACAAACCTAACGATACTGGCATTCACATTTTTGTTATCCAGAAACAGACCTGTATAAAAAAAAGATTAGCACCTATCTCAAGATCAAGAATGAAAGAAGCTGAAGCAGTTTAAGAAATAATTCAGAATATCTACATACTATTAAATGGAATGTGTGATTTGAATTAACATCTTTGGGTAATTTTAATATTCTCTTTCCTTTGGCCCTTTATAACATGGTCTCAAATTCAGTGAGTCTCTACTACCACTTTCACAATTCAGTTGCAGTTCATTGCTATGTAATTAACACAATTTAATTAAGAGGATTACTTGCAGTGAACCCTAAATCAGAACTTGAAACCAGATTAGTCTGGTGGTTTGGTAGTATTTTTTTGAAGCACCTATCTATTTTAAATTGACTGTGGATGTACTTTCTTGTCAAAACATTCAAAAGCAAAGAAATCCTTCTTGTATTTTCAATTAAAACCCATGCTATGTTAATCAAGTCTATCATTACTTTTCAGGCTTTTGGAGAATGTAGAAATACATGGATACATGCATCTACAGCACAACCTGTGTTTGGGACATAGTATAGGTGGTCAAACTGTCAGGGGAAATACTAATTTAAGAAACTTGTACTTAAATATCATTTTAGCTTCAGTTTTAGTATTAGTAACATTAAAGTGTTACCATGTAGGAATTTCAGTACCTTTCTTTTAAGATTTAATGGTGTTTGTACAAATACTGCAGAACTGAAATGCGTTTTATACAGTTGAAGTTGCTCAGAGTGCAGCTACAACTGAACAGGAACAGCTTACACTAAAAGCTTGTAAAGTGTCAGCTGCTGACAACCTTAATGGTAGTCTGCCTTTAGTTTAACAGTGATACTGCATATTGCTATGAAAGTACTGAAAGACAAAGGAGCAACAAATTACACTTTCAGACTCAACAACATTAAGCCCTACTTGTGTTTCTATTTTGAAAGATCACTCTTTGCATATTTAAGACTTTAGCTACTACTTTGGCTATATGCATAATTAAAAAAATAATGTACAGAAAGCAGAATGCAGAAACTTGTGCAAATGTCAAAGATTTTGTATGGCAACAGAAACTCAAGTTCAACCAAATTTTGTCCTTGTGGCAGATTATTTTGCCTAGGTATTCTCCAGACTTTAATTGTATCTTAATGCACTAACCACAATGACCTTAAAACTGTCCCACTTATTAACTCTCAAAAATCTGTAACAATCCTCTAAAAGATAAATGAATCACCATCAGTATAAAACAAACAAACAAAAGGCATGGAACAACTAAAGAACTGCATCACAGCTTTACTTAAGACAAAGCTCTGTAGCAGCTACGTTCAAAATGCATCCGATTTAACTTTGATAAATAAGTTACTGAAGTCTGTCATACAATCAGCATACTTACCTGTGGGAAATTGGTAGAATGTTAAGAGTTTAGTAATATTTCATACCTGTCTACAGCAAGACATCTAAAGTACTTCTGCAAAAGCCTGCTGACTCAAAGCCAACTTTAGGAAGATGATTCAACAGAAATTTTCATTTGAAAATTGTCTTCCATCTTACAGGATTACTACTTTTAGCATATCTTTGGAGGAAAGTGGGAGAAGTCCGAGAGCATGCTGTCCAAAAATGCAGTAGCAATTTACAAGCAGATGATCATGTGGAGAAATTATGTTTCCAACATCCAGTTTAGTAGCAAGAATATTTATTCTCTTTCAACTCTTAGTACATTTCTGATGGTGAACTCCATTTTCTTCTTAAAAGCCTCATATGTCTTTGTTATAGGGAGCTCCAAGCAATTAAGGAGTCTGTTTCCAACGGGATACCTTATATGCAAAAATTTAACAGTAGGTTCAGGGTCGAAACCAACGGGTGGTATAGAAAGGGAGCCTGTTGCAAAGAGCAGAATATCCTCCAATGTCACTGCAGACTCACCACCTAAAAGAGTAAGGTTAGGCTCTATCATGTATTGCTTATACATGCAGGATAATGGTTTCTGGGTGAAGTTTTAAGAAAAAGACAAATCCTGAAATCATAGAATGGTAAGGTTGGAAGGGACCTCAAGGACCATCTAGTTCCAACCCCCTGCCATAGGCAGGGACACCTCCCACTAGTACAGCTCACTCAAGGCCTCTTCCAACCTGGCCTTGAACACCTCCAGGAAGGGAGCAGCCACAACCTCCCTGGGCAACCTGTTCCAGTGTCTCACCACCCTCACTGTAAAGAACTTCCTCCTAACATCCACTCTAAATCTTCCCTCTGCCAGTTTAAACCCACTGCCCCTTGTCCTGTCATTGCACGACCTTGTCAATAGTCCCTCCCCAGCCTTCCTGTAGGCCCCCTTCAGATACTGGAAGGCTACTAAGCCTCAGATCAATATGCTGAATGTGTAGCTATACAACTAATAAACTGGTAGCAAGGAAAAAGACGGATCACTGGTTCCTTTTTTGAGACTCATATTATCTAACAAGTTCACAGCAAAGCTTAAGAGGCATGAAAGGATCTTTCTGTACCATTTGGGCTAATATGTGGGGCTTTGTTTCTGTTTTGCTTGTTTGTTTCTTGTCTTGTCAAAAATACCCAAACTACCAAAACCCCACAACTAAACACAAGCCCAGCTCTCAGTTATAGTACCAATATTTACCCCTTTCAAGTTGATTCTAATTAGGCAACAATTTTAGTAATTAGCACTAGTAGGGATGAGGGGAAAGATGGAACAATTAGGACTTGACAGTGACCTCAAAACCTTAATTTTTAACCCTGCAGAACTCCAAAGCACAAACCTTGTACATATACCAGCAGCCATGTACCCTGAGCTGGGAAAAGGAAAAAACCACTTACTTTCCACATCTTTTAAGTAAACCATCCAAAAATCAGCACCTCCAACTTGATTTACATCTGACGAGGACCGGATTGTAAAGAGATCACAAAGAGTTTCTGCTGAGAGTCTCTCAGGTTTGTGGCACAATATGCTGGAGAACTCATCTGGATGTGCTTGCATTTTCTCTAGCACACCAAGGGTTTTCAAACCTTGCCTAAAACTAGGAAGGGGGAAGGCAAAAAAAAAATAAATTGTGAGCATGTATCAGAAAGCCAATAGGTAACTACATGTACTCTACATCTTCTAAAGCTGCAAAAATGGACATAAAAGGTTCCCATCTGCAATCTCCAGGTCTTGTCAATAAGGTGCACACAGTAGATCAATTTTATTTTAATCTTGGTCAGTGTATTTAATCTTCATTTTAAACAATTAACTAGTTTAGCTAACTACTAACAGAATCATGGGTTGGACCTCCGAAGGTCATTTAGTCCAACCTCCCCTCTGCAGTAAAGCAGAGGCATCCTTAATTAGACCAATTTAACAGTTGACACATAATCCACTGAAAATTACAATATATTTCATTAGAATAAATAACAACATGTGAAAATTAGGTTTTAGCAATGAGTTCTTTAGCATTTCAGTGAGGAAAAAAAAAAATCCAGGAAGTTTGAAAAATCAAACCAAACCTTTCTAAGGGTAAGATGGTTCTCTTGATCACATGATAGTTCAGTATGTCATCAACCAGCATATTCTTATCACTCAGCTCTGTTACAGTTCTTAAACATCCAGCAGCAGCAAGGAATTCATAACAGTCATGTATGGTAGTCTTTAGGCTGGACAGACTATTTGCATATTTTATCTGTATGAGAAGACAAAAGTTTACTATGTGTGTGTACATATATATATATTTAAATGAAAAAAAACAAACAACCCAAACTTTCCAATTTGAACTAAAGTTGTAGTCAATAAGCCCTTTAGTGGGCTAAGAGAATTTTCACCAAGTTTGGTTTTATTTACCATTTTTATTGTTTCTCCTACATCAACATCAGCAACATCTTCCAAAGTTGGCTTCACATTCTCTGGACCGTAGACAAGACAATTGAAAAGCGTTTTGGAAAAGAAACCAGGAGATGGGCCACCGTGAACCAGAGAAACTGCAATCATTTTACCAGCTTCAAAATAAAGATTCTCTCTTACAGCTGCAAACAGAAAAACAAAAATTAATATATGTGAATAGAAATTAGTGAGCCTCAGTATTTTTTTAATAGAAAAAAATCTCATGAAGGTATTCCTTACTTTAGGAGAGGCAACAAGTGAGCATTGCTATCTCCTGCTAGTTGAAACAATAAGACTAGTATTTTTTACATAGCAGTACCATACTCTTTTACTCCAATTATTCAGCCACTGTCAGAATTAGGAGGAGATGTAACTTCCTTGTGCATTTTGCATCCAACGCACATTTAATTTTGAAGCACTGGAACCCAAAGAAGCTAACTTTGGGTCTTAAGAGAGCACAGTACAAGAGATTATGTTCCTCAAATTTGTGGAAAGGAAAATAAGAAAGTGTGAATCAGGAAGTAAGAAATCCACTTGTAAAGAAATAGGTTAAAAGTGCCTAAGTATATGCTGTATTTTTTTAGCTTGATTGTCATCAACTTCTCTAACTAAACTAAATTTGGTTATTCTAAATCTGCATCCCATCTCCTTTTTAGAATTGAGAAGCAAGAAAATTCAAAACCCCACTTGTGTCCATCAGGACTGTAATTGTGAACTGACAGTCTTACTGGCTGCAGATTTAAAAACATTTCAAGTTATGTGGTTCTTAATGTACTTTTTGAACAAAGCATTTAGTTACCTTGAAAATCAAAGGACAAGTTCTTTGCAGAAGAGCCCTCAAACAATGATGAATTCTGAAGGTGGAGCATTAACAGTTGGAAGAAATGGTGTTTTGATGCAGCAGTATGTGTCTTCAATGTGTTTTTGCAGTTTGTGAACTTGATTTCAATGGTGTTTGTAGGACCAAAGCTGCGTTGTCTAAATCCTTTTAAAGCACTGTTCCATATATTTTCTGCATTGATGTTAAGCCTTGTAGTTTTGGTAGTAATTTGTAGTTTTAAAGCCTTCAGAATATTAGAAGCTTCCCTTCTTTCCTTTACTAAATGCCTACAAGAAAATTGCATTTTCAGGTGGAAACTATGATTTCTAATTAGCAATTGTGATACAAGAAACATCTTTAAATCTGTTAAGAAACACAGTTTTTTAAACACTTCAGTACACTTAGATATTTAGTTGGTGTACATCCTTTAGATTTTATTGCTGTAGTTGCAAATTTTAAAGTATCTCTAAGAACTAGAAAAAAAAGGAGGCAGGAATAATTACCTTGGCATTAAATTATTTTCCTTAATTAAGTTACACTAACATAGTGCAAAACAATTCTCACATCATCATTCTACATTTGAACAATGTGAAACAAGTGAGAAAACAAAGAGCTTACCATGTTTGTGCTAAAGATGTTTTACAATCAAATTAGAATGCACTGTCAACTATTCACTAATACTTAATTTCTGTCACTACCAGCATCTTGCCCAGAGAGGTGGTTGAAGCCCCAGCCCTGGAGGTATTCAAGGTGAGGCTCCACACTGCTCTGGACAACCTGATCTAGTTGAGGATGTCCCTTGCCACTTCAGGGGGTTGGGACTAGATGACATTTGAAGGCCCCTTCCAACCCAGGTGATTCTATGATTGTAAGCAAAATGACATCTGAGCAGGGAGAAAACATTGCAGTTCTCACAAAAAAACTCAACACCAGTCTAAATAAGATCCTCTTCTTTTCTACCTTGCAACCAAAATCAAATACTTGACCTACTAGAACAAACTTAATTCTCTCATCAAGTTTTTAGCAGATATTGCAGGCAAAATCCAAAAAGTACATAGAGCAAAACAAAGAATTTTGTATCCTTAGACAGAACATTATATATTGAATCATGTAACACTTATTTTAGCATAATTATGGGCTATTCCTATGGTACAGGAGCAAAACCATTGGTAATTCAAGATAGGTCTAATTTGAACCAAGGCATTAGGATTCTTTTTATTTCTACTGTTATAAAGAAGCGTTAGCCATGCTTTGGTAAGGACAAATATGCATTTCTGAGTTTTGATTCCCTCACTACCTAATCTACAAATTCTCAACAGGTATCAGGCCTTTCTCCTCACCTTCCTCTAGCATTTAGCAACAGCAGAAGCCTTCATCAAGGTACAACTTCTGCATTTATGTACTCATTAATTTTTTTCCAGTGACTATATATATGAACACATGCATAACCACTCTGTCTATATCTGTCAATAGATAACTGTATCTGTATATCTGCAAACCTCCCCCACCATAGTCTGTATGAAAGACACTATAAAGCCACATGCTAGATTACTCTTCAATGCAAGAAAAATAGAAAATACCTTTTCCTCAGGGACCACTTCCTGTTTGACATCCTTGGAGATAAGGCCATTGCCACTCTGTTGGATGCAGGAAGTTCTAGGTTTGAATTATTCTGACACATTCTCTTTGGTGATCTATAAGCAAAACCAGGATTTTAAGAAGAGATACAACTGAAGAATGCATAAACATTCATTCAAAAGCAGCAATCTAATTTCCCCCTAGTTTACTACAGAATCTCCTTTGCACCTTGATTTGCATGAAATCCATCAGTGTCTGGACAATTGAAAAAAAAATCAGTATATTATTATGTGGTGGTTCTAGGATCTGCTTTTAATTACGTCCCATACACAGAATGGAAGTCCTGACTGATAGAATAAGTATAACTTATAATCCAATCACTGAACTTCACTCCAATCTTATTCAATTTGTAATTTAGTCTGTAGAGAAACTTCTTGCCCTAAGTCATCACCTCCTGATGTTTAAATACCATTTTCTGTTATAATCAGTTTCTACTAGAAAACAGAAAGCCACTCACTGGAGGAGAAAGCTGTGTTGAGTTCCAGGTGATTGCCGAGGGCACTTGGGAGAAGGCTCTTCAAGCACACAGCTTGCTCCATTTGTCTTGTTAGAGGTAGCCAAAGAACGCTTTTTCTGTTTGCTGTAGTTCCCTGCATGATGAAATTACATTGGTGAATTTGCTAGCTGCAAAATACATAGTATTAAAATTTGTCATCTTAAGAAGTCACTGGCAGACCCATAACTTTACCTGATTTTGCAAAGATACTCCTGCATTCCATGCAGTCCCAGTTCTGCTCCCATGACTTCAAAGATGAACAGGCCAAATGAGTTCCACGTGAGCCACAGCACTCACAACGCTTTATTTCCCATTTACTATGTAAAAATAGACAGAAGAATGAGGCTAGCTAAAACCAAGCACATTTGAACCCTCAGTGTAATCCAGACACTAAATTAATAAATAAATAAAAAATTGTATCAGTCTGGTAGGGCTGTATATAAAAAAAGAGAACTTCCTTCAGACAAGCTGCACTCAATTGGTGGCTGCAACAACAACAACAAAGTTACCCATGTTCCAACATCCAGTAGTGAAAGAAGCTATGCTTTACTGAGCTCCCCTGCCTTGAAGTCCATATCTTGCAGCTAGTATTTTCTCCTTCAAGTTCTTAGCCAGCAACATTCTCTCTATTTTGTGGGTATTCAACTTTCTTAAATGGTAAATTTTTTTAAAGGAGTATATCAAATTATTCCTGCACATTCTGAGTAAGACTTTAATAACAGTGTTTAAGCCTCTGCTAAATTTTTGTCTATGTTTCTTCAATTTAGCTTAAACATAAAATGAAGTCATGTGACTGGTATTAGTTCAAATATTGGAAGCCTAAGGTACAACTCCGAAAGGCAAAGTAAATCTGGAAGTGCACAAATAACGTGAATGAACCAAGCAATGTTTGGCCAAATCCACACAAAGTTAATGTCTACAGGGAGTAACCTACTACCACAGTACTGCAGCAACAAGTCTTCAAAAGTAAAGGCTCTGCATGACAGCTTTGAGTATACTCACGCCAATGAAGGTACACATTTCAGAAGCACACAAAACAAGACCACAGAAAATGAACTTGTTAAATCAAAAATCAAACCGAGTAAAACCTTTCACATGGTCACTCAAGCCTCTCATTAAGCTATGAGCAATATTCTGGATGCCATCTGCGTGCAGGGGGATAGCTCACATTTGTAGATTGATTTTATGCAGCTAGTTTATTTTCAGCAAAGTCTAGATTTTTTGGTAAGGTATTAAGCATTCTAATAATTATTAAATTGTGGAATTAAGCTTTGAAAAGAAGGGTACACAGCCTTAGTTTAGGCACATGTTATGCTGCATGTTACATGGATGCACAAATTCCACTACAGCTCTGCTATACCAAATGAGAACAAGGTAATTAATTTGTTTGATTTTCTTTGCCATTACCCGATTAGAGAAAATTAGTACTGAAATATTATGATTACAAAGAGTAAAATATTTTGTTTTGACATGGTGTCTTGGTTTTACATTAAAACTGGATGCTGCAAAACATTAAAGCATTTAAATCCCAAAAAATTCTACACCAGCAAACTATCCCATCCCAGGTTACACCTTCCTGCAAGTGTAATACCTGTCAGGTTTATTATAGTCTCTTCCTTTCTTGCATAGACACCTTTCAGTATCACAGTGTTGGTAACAATGCAGTAGTTCTTGATATGCATTCTCTTCAAGTTCCCAAGATGCATCCCTATAAACAAGGCAGAAGATCTGCTATTACAATTGGATTTCCATTTGGTTAAATGGATTACTCTTGGGAAAGTTGAACATAACAGCCACATGAAGATACTTCAATTAATGCTCTAGGCAATGGCTAGACAATTGAGAAGGGAAGAAAAATACCTAGGAACAAAAATAATACTATAAATACAAAAAGACTGTGTTAACAAAAATACAGTTATTTTGACTGAAGTATTTGTTTTCAGTTGACCTCAGTGCATGCTTCTTTTGTTTCATATTATTTGCTTTCTCCCTCATAGAAGACATGGGTATTTGGCAATCTACTCAAGTTACCACTGAAAACAGTCTCATAAAAAGTAACTCAGAATTTTACCAGGCCAGTATGGCAAAGCTCATCAAATATTTTGACTTCTCCAAAATGTTGAGCATTTGTCTCTGGAAGGAATTAATGGCAGCCTCTGCAGAGACTAATAATTAATACTTCTAATAAGGAAACAGCCTTCTGATAACTTTCTGTCTTATTCTGACATCACCCATCAAATGGTGAAGATGTATGAAAAACAGGTCAGGAATTCAGAAGCAGTTTCTACACCCAGCATATATCCCCTCAGCAATCCCTTAGAGTCATACAGCTTCCAAATCCTCCTATCTTGGTGGTTATACTTTGTGTAAAGAAACTCAGATTTAAAACCTTAGGCACAGAAAATACACTTCTCAGCAACTTCTATTAGTGTGAAATTATTGTATTTAAGTGTTTTGATCTTTTAAATGAGTCTGCGGTTGATCCATGGCATTAAAAATTACCTTTCAAAGCTTCCTGCTTTATTTTTTAGATTACTGATTTGGCCTTAGATAATTTTTATGCATAACTGAAAGGAAACAAGCTACTCTTCCTTACCAAATCAAACTATTCTACCATTGAAGGTAGAATGGAGGTGGCACATATTAATAGATGCAATTCTATAGATTAAAAAAAAGGCTCTAATCCCCTATCAAAAGTCTTTACAGAAGAGTGATTATTTACAAAATTACTTACTTTTCTGGAATGTGTATGCCCATTCTCAGCATTTCTTTCTGAAATGTGTCCATGTTATTACATACTGTGCACCTAAAGAAAAATATCCCAGCACTCAAAGCTTGATACTGTGTCAAGGGAAAGGAAACAAAAAACAAAAAACAAAAAACCCAAACCAATTATTAAATTACTACCATCCTTAGGGTGCCAATAAATAATGCCTTAATTTCTGTAACCATACATAAATGGAAGCTCTCCTCACACATCTTCAAGCTGACACTGAAGCAAATGGTGAGCATTTTCTCTACCTTTAAAGGACAAGAGCTCACCTGCTAGAATCAAGTTCATAAGCACAATACTTTTTCAGTAAAAATGAAGATCTAGAATGGGTTTACAAAAGAGCCTTGAAACTTCTAGCTCTGGACTGACTCAGAAAACTGATAAAGGATAAGTGATGATTTTAACATTTAAAAACTGCATCTGATGACTTGCAAGGTGGCAGCTACCTAGGTTGGACTTCAATTCCTAAAAATAACTAAAGGTATGGAATTTATCAAACAGAAAATTGGTGGGATGGAGGGAATTAAGAGCAGAGAAAAACCCAAAATACATCTTGTAAGGCACTGGTTTCCAAAACACAACTTCAGCATTGTTCTTCAAACTTAATGTATTTCCCTATCTACTACCTACATTAACCCAAAACAATTTTACACACTTTTAAGTAACTATTCCATTATTTTAAAACACAACAGATACGTGTTCTCTGTGAACACAAAGCGAAAAGGAGAACCTGTATTACCTGCAAACACTCTCGATGAAACCAAGCATTTTTACAGCAAGGACTTCTCAATACAGAGTACAGTGGAAGTTGTTCAACCAAATCCAAGCATATTGTACACTGTGAACTTCCTTTACATTCTTTATCTGGAATCTTTTGGACTGGTTTATGTTCCCAACAGTAAGATCTAAAAATAATAAATGCAAGGTTATTTTATCAAAACAATGTTTTAAGAACCCTTACAGACTCACAGAATGTTAGGGATTGGAAAGGACCTTGAAAGATTGAGTGCAACCCTCCTTGCCAGAGCAGGATCACCTAGGGCAGGTCAAACAGGAATGAGTCTAGGCAGGTTTTGAATGTCTCCAGAGGAGACTCCACAACATCTCTGCACAGGCTGTTCCAGTGTTTCTTCACATGTGAGATTTTAAGATGGCAAAATTAATTTTCTATTATATCTGGGTGGGTTGGTTTTTTTTTTTTTTAATATTTTTATTTTAATGATTAAACACTGTGCAACAAGATAAATAGGCAGAGATTTGCTGGTTTTGGCTGGGATATAATTGATTTTCTTCATAGAAGCTTGTATGGTACTGTGTTTTGGAACTGTGATAAAAAGTCACACAGACATTTTAGTTACCGTTGAGCAGTGCTTACATAGATTCAAGGTCCTTTCTGTTTCTAATGCTGCTGCATCAGCAAGCAGGCTGGAGGTGTGCAAGAAACTGGAATGATGCATAGCTGATCCCAACTGACCAAAGGGATATTCCACACCATATGATATTATGCTCAGCAGTATAACTGAGGAAAAGAAGGAGGAAGGGGAGATGTTTGGAGGCATGTCATTTTTCTTTCTGTTACACATGATGAAGCCCTGTTTTCTTGGAACTAGCCAAACATCTGCTTGCTGTTGGAAATAAGTGATTTTTTATTTTACTTTGCTTAAACATGCAGCCCTTGCTTTACCTATTACACTTTTTTTATCTCAATCCACAAGTTTTCTCACTTTTACTCTTCTGATTCACTCCCTATCCTGCTGGAGGTAGTGAGCAAGCAGCTGTGTGATGCTTTGGTGGGTGAAAGCACAACATATGTAAGCAAATGATGTATCTAACAGAGCAAGTCAATACAACAATAGTAAGGAAGAAAGGTGTTACCAACTAATTCTCTATAATTTACCAAGATCATCTATCCCATCTCTCAAACATTTCTGGTTCAAATAATCCATTTCCTGTCCTCAGAACTTCGAGTTCTTCCTAGATTTCAATGTCAACATAACGTTAAAGGAGAAATTTCAAGTTTGTGTGTTGATTTTGCAAAATCTAAGTAGCGTGATAAATGCTACAATTTACCACACTTAGAATGAAAAAAACAGCAAATGCAGCTCTAGGAAGAAAGGTTCCTGAGAATGCATTACTTTCACAGGTGTTTGATTAATATGAGTTGTTTATTTAAGTTCAAGTGCCTGCCAGACTTCAATCTACCATCCTACAAACTCAGCTTACTGCATGCAGAATAAAAGCATTATCAAATGCACTCCTGACTACATCCAAGACATTAGATAGATGACAGTAAAACATTTTAAACAGTTGATATTAAAGCCATTTCTTCTGCAATCCACCTCTAGTAAGCAGAGGCTTTCAAACATCAGAACGGCGCACAGTGTGTTTTGACTTCTGAGAGATAGGCAGCCAAACCACTGCCTTTCGACAATGCACAGGAGGACAAAAGAACTAAAAAAACACAACCACTTTTCAGTGTATTTCAGAGTTTAGCATTCTGCTGCTTTGAGGCTAATTGGAATATTTTGGTGAAAAAAAATAGATTATAGGCTGTTAAAAGAAACAGTGGTGATGTCTACTTCATTCACAGGCTTGCTAAGATGTATGAAAACAAAGACACAAACATAGGTAAGACAGAGAGTCTCTATGTGTTGCAAATTGGTGTCTGTGTTCTTCTCCCTGGGTTGCTTCTTCCCTGGGCTGTTAACACAACTAATCATTCTGCTTCTAACCTCCCTTGCTGATCCTCCAAATTCACCTTGCACATAAGGCAGACACTGGGATAAGGTAGAGGGGTGGAAATAAGGTGGAAGGGTGGTTGGGAGCCCCTCCTGCAGACTCTGATTTGTGGGAGGGGTACTGTGTTTTTGTATTACTTTTAACTTGTGTATTTCTGTATGTAGCTGTAAATATTGTAGCATATTGTAAATATCTGCTTGTATATTGTGCTAAGTAGTGAATGTAAAGCTTCATTCCTTAACCACCACCCGGCTGATCCTAGTCTGAGTGATTTTCATAAGAGTGGGGGGTTGGGTAACTCCCAAATCATCACAAGCATTTAATGCTTAATTTTATGAATAATTTAACTCCTTGTAGAAGCATCCAATTACATCTTTTAAAGTGCTGAGAGTTTATAGGTACTAGTATGCAGTATAACTGCGTGGCCTTCATGTTTCCCACAAATCGGATGTTTTTCTTAGTAACTTGGATGTCATTATATTTCGCAGCCTTTCCAATGACAACTCATGAAAAAAACAAAACAAAGCAAACCCTTCCTTTATAAACATTATGTACTGAAAATGAGAAAGCAGGAAAACCTACCTGAAGTCTTCCATGAACTGGAAAAGACATTCCTTCTGTATCCCACAAGGAAAATGGTAACTTCGTTTGCATTTAGGAACTGAACATCCTATTGAAGCACCCTTTTTCTTACAAATATTGCATTTCTAGGAATAATTTGTTTCAGAAATAACAGAATATTAATATCCAAAATCAAAGTAAAATTACAGAGATTAAACAGAAAAACCAGAAAATGTAAAAAAAAAAGTATTGGTCAACGGATTGTAACTGTGACAAGAACATGTTTGAGCTTTATTTCAAAGAGTAAAGATACTTACTTATTTCAGACTTTATATATTGTCTGTCATGCTCACTGGATGAGGGAAAGGCTTTAGATGATGTCTACCCAGACTTTTGTAAAGCTTTTGAAATGGTTTCTCACAGCATTCTCCTGGGGAAACCAGCTGCTTATGGCCTGCAGGGGCATATGCTTCACTGGATAAAAAGCTGTCTGGATGGTTGTGCTCAAAGAGTGGTAGTGAGTGGAATTAAAACGTAGTCAGCAGCTAGTCACAAGTGGGGTTCCCCACAGCTCAGTTCTGGGGCTCGTTCTCATTAAGATCTTGATTGATGATCTGGACAAGAGGACTGAATGTAAATTAAGTTTGCAGATGACACCAAGTTGAGCAGGAGTGTTCATTTGCTTGATGTAGTGAGGATCTGCAGAGGGATCTGGATAGACTGGATCAATGGGCCAAGACCAATGAGATGAGGTTCAACAAGTCCAGTGTTTGAGTCACAACAACCCCATGTAATGATATAGACTTGGAGAGGCACGCCAGTATATCTGCCTGATGAATGTCCCAGGTTGGGAACTATAGGGTTAAAAACCCTCTAGGGACTATAAGACTGTTATTCAATCTCATAATTCTGCTATCTCTTTGTAAACTCACAGCCAGGCCAGCTCCTTTCCTCCTCCTTCAGCCCTGGGCTGGGTGGGAGCTGCTTTTATCGGGACAAACATGTAAGGAGTAGGCCTGTTTTGGGGCCTCCAGAGGCTTGTGTTTAGGTCTCTTGGATGACAAAGGCATGATGGGGGAGGATTGGAGCACTGAGAATTATAGATTTAGTTTTCAGGGGGTTTGCTGTGGATTTTGTATCTGCTTTATAATTTCTTTCTGTATCTCTCTCTCTAAATAGAATTCTGTTTTCTCTCCAATTCATTTGAGAACTTCATTCTGTCAGCTTTTTAAAACCACAACAAAATAATTGGTGAACTGTACAGGGAAGGAGATGGTTGCTGGTTTGCATAGTTTGAATTGGAGAAAATACAGAATTGAAGCTTAGAAAAATGATGCCTCTTAGTGAAGTTGTAATAGAGAATTGGGATGCTTGGAGAAGTGAGATGTGCCCCTCTTGGGTGGTGGAGGGGGTAGAAGCAAGTGGCAGGCAGCGACTTGGAGGGTCTGAAGGAGCTGAGGATGATGTGGGTCCTCCATCCCCCCAAGTGGCTGCGGCTTGAACTGACCTACATCACGGTGCTGAGCAGTGCTGCATAGGTTGAGTTGGAGGGGTGGGGTAGAGCAGAGCTGGAATCCGTTCGTCTCTTCCCCTCCTGATGCGAATCCGTGGACGGTGGAAATGCAAGCAGCTCTGGCCATGCCAGTAGCCTCCACTGGTCCCATAGCTCCAGGCAGTGCTTCAAAGCTGGTGCCACACAGAAGCAGCAGTGTCCTCATTGGTGGACTGACTGCAGTGGCAGTCATGACCCAAGTAATTCCCATCCTCTTGCTGGGGGCAGCCACTCCTTATTCAGGAGATGAGCTGATAATGCCACAAGAAACAGCCCTGATTCAGTATCCCTCTCGCCCCAGTACAGGCAGCATGTATGGGCAGGCAGCTGCTACAAATGGTAATCTGGCATTTGGAGTGTGTCCTGCTGGGGTACCTCTGGAGAGCAGCTTCGGGGATCCCCTCTCTCTGCTGCGAGTCAGTCAGTCTTGACTTCACAGTGGTGCCGGTGGTACCGAGCATGGGCAGAGAAGGGGTTTTGCTCCCGTTCTCACACACTTATGCCAGTTCTGCAAAGGGAGGCCAGCCAGGACTAGTGGCAAGGAGCAGTGTGGCTCTACACATCCCTGCTGAGTCTTCAGTGGTGACAGAGGCAGCAGAAGGAGCCCCTGATGCTGAGCTCAAGCAGCAGGGCAAGCTGCGGGTATGCCCTGATGGTAGTGCTTCCTCTGGCCAGTGAGGCAGTGATGAAGGTGGAGGACGGTCCTGATCTGGTAATGGTTCCTGCGAATGGCACCATCCCTGTAGTGATTTTCTTCCCTGTTCAGCCACCTCCTTCTTGTCCACCACCAGATCCTACTCCTTTTCAGTAATCCATTGAGAAGGTGATGGAGAGGTGTTGGGAAAGGTTAAATAATATTTGAAACAACTCTACTTAGACTGGGGAAGGAAGATGAGAGCACGAACTGGTGGTGTGGCAGGTTCACTTCTGACTGTGCAGCTAGAGTGGAGGAACTGCAGGACAGAACCCTCACAGGTGGTGGATGGCCTGGTACAAAAGCCAAGTAGAAGCATAGGACCCTTGTGGATACTGGAACTCAGAAAGATGGAACTCATCTGTGACAAAGGGATCTTCATTCCAGCATATACAAGAGAGAGAATAGGGTGATGGCTTGAAGAATGGAGTGGACTGGGCTTAGTTGCCCCATTTGACTACCCCAGGGGTGGAAACATGCCATTTGAGAAGGATGTGGACTGCTCCAGATTGTGCTGAGAGGCACTCTAAGAGAATCTGCAATGAGTAATTGAGACTTTGTATTGGACAGTTGCTTGTGCATTTGTAGTTCAGTGGCAGAACACCCTTTGATTTGGGACACCTGGGTTCAACTCCCAGCTGGATGCATGGACTGCAAAAATTTGAGTGAGAATGGAGTGGGACTGTCCATTATTTGATGTTGAGTGCTACTGAGCACAATGCAGATGGAAATAGAGTTCTTTTGTTTGTGAACAGAATCTGTTGGGAAAAATTGTATGGATGTTTTCTCCCTTTAGGTGGGGATACAAGCTGTTCAAGGGGTGGTTATTTCCTGATGGGGGAAGTCCAGGACATCTATGTTGGGTGATGCAAGAAGGTGGTAAGATCAAGTGTGTTGCACTGAGGAGTTTGATTTTGACTGAGAGTTTGAGTTCAAAGTATGTACAAGTTGTTACTGAGTTTCTTTTAGATAACTGATGTCATCTGAGAAGTCCCATTAGATGAGAAGGAGAATTGTGTCCAGGATCTGAGCAACAGATTGGTCTGAAGAAAGCACTGGAAAGATGAATGATTTGGATGGCACTATTTACTATATAGTCTGTTTCTAGTTACATGAGCAGGAATTATGGGATTGAATATGGGGTGGAATGTCCAAGGTTGGGAACTACAGGGTTAAAGATCCTCTAGGGACTAGAAGACTGTCATGTAATTCCATAATTCTGCTATCTCTTTATAAACTCAGGGCAATAGGACCTGGGCCTATTTGTTGATAGCCAAGTGAACACAAGCCAACACATTTAAAAGCATTTATAGATGTGGGGCTGGGGGCCATGGTTTAGTGGTGACTTCGTAGCGCTAAGTTAATGATTTGACTTGGTAACCTGAAAGGTCTCTCCCAGCCAAAATGACTCTAGGATTCTATGTTTTAATCCATGTTGACTTGTGACTTATAGCCAAAATTGTAGCTGCATCTATAAAAGTCTGTAACGTCAGCTTGAGGCTCAGAATAATGTCACGAGATTTTATACACATGCAATTTGCTCTTATTCAGTTGTCTCCAATTCACCCAGGAAATACAAAATTCCATGGGTTTTATTGTCTCTCGTGGGTTTCACAAAATCAAGACACTTGTTACTTAAATGTAAAATTCAGATACTTGATTGGGCTCAGCACAATGTCCCTTGGAGAAAGAAAACAAACCAACCCCATAGTGCAACTTAGAAGTTCCTTTTTTCTTCCATTATACATACCCAAGACTTCATTCTTACCAGCTTTGCAGCTCTCTTTACTTCTTTGCTAATATCTGCAAATAGAAATCCATCCACACCTTCATCTTCTTCCCCTCTCTGCCAAATGCCACTCGACATCAACTACGAAAACATATCACGTATTTCAGAACATTCACCTACATAGCAGTTTAAAATTGGCTACATTGTGTTTAAGAGAGAAGTTTAGTCTAACAAAGATGGTGTGAGCCAAAACATCTATATATTTATCTGATACAACACAATATAGTAACCAGTAACATGAAAATAAGTATTTCATAACATCAGTCTTATGCAATACTGTAAAACCCAAGAAGGTGTATTTAACCTTCTTTTTTAAAGTATGTGGACTATTGAGATAAACCATTTCACCATAGAAAGCTTCAGAGGAAGTAAAATAAAATTAATGTAACAGCTGTGCTGTTGAGATAGTGAAGTATGTAGGTAGTATTTGTACCGAAGTGCAACAAAGAGGAAAAGCAGTCCACTTTAGAGAAGAGCTAAATAAAAGCAGAATCAAGTAACTAAGCAAATCAGAGAGACTGAAGCTACTAAAGCAGTTACATCACAAACCCCAAACAACTAGTTTCACACTTGATGCCTCTTGTATTCTTTACAACCTTATGGTTCTCATTGTAGAAAATGGCACTGTTTTGAAATTATAGCTAATTAATAGTATCAATGTTTTAGTCAAATAAACAGAACTTTATATCCAAGCCAATTAAGAATGTATTTTTTTTCCAAATACAAGACATTTGGCAAAGAAAAATGAAACTGCACCACTAACTGGTCTCTTTCTGCAAGAACTCTTCTCTAATCTAATGTTCACTATATTAAGTAAAGTCACAGGGGTTTGGTTTTTTTTTGCTTTTAAAAAGAAGCAGGGACTAAAGCCTAAAAGATGACTGCAGGAAGCTCACCACGGTGACATATCTTAAAAATTGTAACACTCAGTATTGCAAGCACACCGTTTCCTAGCTGTTCTGCTCTATCATGAAAGGTCTTCTTCTCATTATTTCATACGGCCTTATGTACGAGATGAAATTATCACAGACAGACCTAAAGTTCCTTCCAGTTGCTTAAAACTTAAGAAAAAAAAAATCTGTCTTTATGCAACTTCAGAAAACCTCCCCTGGCCTTAATCTTTACATGATTTAATATCCAATCGATTAAGACATCTGCAATTAACCCCATATTTAAAGAACAGGTTGAAAAAAAACAAACAAATTGTTCCTGATATTCTTGAGGGTGGTTGTATAAACTTGGAAAGAACTTCAAACTATCAACAAATAAAAAAAAACACCCCAGTTTTCAAATGTAGTACATTAAAGATCTGCAAAAATTTAGAGTTTGAAAGGTAGTTTAACCTTAAGAACACAAATCTTCAGATGTCAAGTGTGATAATGAAATCTGTAGCTTACATCCATAGCTTTGTTCAAATTACAAACTTTTACTGTAGCTGTGTCTGAACAGTAGGGTACCCATTACTAAATTGAAAAGGAGGATTATTTCTCAAGTGTAACAAAACCCCATGTAACGTCAGAGGATAGCTCACACTCAAACAAGAACTAATGAGAAAAGACAATTTTTTCCCCCACTTTTTCCACAAGGGGTGGAATTTTCACTTTCTAAATTCTTAAACTACATTTCTCTTACAGAAGTGAGAATGAAGGTGCAAAGTGTTCCCTTTCTCTTAACATGTACCATCACTGCTCTGATAGGTCAGGAGAATTAACTCAGTAATTTATTTCAGACAGATCATGAACACAATTTAGTTTTGAATAAAGCCTCGTTCAGATTGATTTATTACAAAGCCTGCAAGGATGCAAATTAAAGCTGGCAGTTCAAGCTTTAATAGTTTGGGTTTCATAAATAAGTGTTTGGGCAGGTTTGTACTACTTAATACTTGTTGCATTTACTTACTGTTTAAAAAAAAGAAAAAAGTTAAAACAAGATCAGTAATACATCCAAGATCAATAACCCATACTTACCAAACAGTAATAATGAACAGTGACATTGTATTCTACAAAGGTCTTTTTTTCTCCATACTTTTTAGGGCAGTCATCTGTCCGTCCACAGAGAACACAGTCTAAAACAGAGAATGATCTTTATAATCAGTGAGTGTGCTGGAATTGCTGTGGATCAGCTGTAGAGCAGTAACTTTCATCTCTTTTAATCACATGCATCTGGAAGTAGCTGACTCGATCAAGGGCAGTAGATAGCCTTTTCTCCTTAAAGAAAATAGTTCATCAGTTCCACCTGCCTGACAATTCAGGAGAGGGCTATTACCCAAGCTAACAGTGCTCCTGAATGAAATGTGCTTCCTAAAACACCCAAAGATTATTACCAAATTGTCAATGTCCAGATGTGTATGAAAAATGAAACCTAATTGCTTTTAACATTTTACACAAAGACATCACCATATTAGATGAAGCAACCTAATGGCTTTAGCGTACCTATGTGAACAGTGTTATGAATGGCATCCTGAGTGTGGCAAGCCACATGCTACCACCAGTGCTTTTGAAATGCTTTCAAGTATTTGAGACCAAATTTTATTTGTTCCTCATGTTAAAGATATCCCCATTTCTGCAGTTCCTAGCCCACTAACATACCTTCCCTTCAATTTTCAATAGATACATTTTCAATACTGTTAGCATTAAGACTTGTCATAGCAGCAGCGAGAATAGAGGTACAGATTCAGCTTAAGAAAGTCTTGAAGGATGTATCTCAAACAGATGTGTGTGATCTGACAGCTGAATTCCCAAGGTTACTTAGGACATCTGCAGAAATTACTATTTTAAAAAAATCCCAATTAAAGAAAATGAATCCAAGGAAGTTGACAAGGTATTTGGTTCTTCATTCTCTGAGATGTGGTTCCAATACAATTTGATTACTGAAAATCCACTTATTCTTTGATTCCAAATAAAGCAACATTTATGTAGTGATAGATAATTGATATTATAGAATTATTTAATCTGCACATATAACTTCAATAAAAACCTTACTTACATGGACTTTGATTATCAACATTGTTGGTTTTACTCATCCTGACTTCTTCTGATTGGCTGCCACAAAAAAGAAATGAGGTGTTACATACTTCTAGTGCATTAATCATGACCATTATATATTGCTTTTACATTTTAAATTAAAAAAAAAAACAACAAACATTAGTAAACACAATAAAGTAAAAAATTAGATTCGGCAACAAAAGAAAATTATAATTCAAGCTCCCTCTGCCAGTTTTATGATTCTAACATTAGCTAAAGGGTGGGAGGCAAGAATATGGGGCCAGATTTTTTCCAGTGGTGCCCTGTGATAAGACAAAGGACAATGGTCATAGGAGGAAGTTCCACATAAACATAAAGGAAAACGTCTCTGCTGTAAGGGTGCCAAAGTCCTGGAGCAGGCTGCCCAGAGATGTTGTGGAGTATCTTTTTCTGGAGAGATCTGAAAGCCATCCAGACATTGTTGATCCTCCTGTGTGTGACCCTGCTTTAGCAGGAGGGTTAGAATAGATGAGCTCCAGAGGTCTCTTCCAACCTTCACTGTTCTGAGAACCTCAGATACTCAGAAACTGTTTTCCCAAACTGTCAATCAAGAAGCCTGAGTCAGAGCTATCACACAGCTTCAGTATTTAGTTTAGATGTCTGTCAGGTACAGGAGCAAACCTCAGGTTAATCATAATTATTGCAAATAAAGTACTGCAGTCATTTCACTGGTACACTAGGAAAGGAGTTGTATTGACAAAGGAAAAAAAGGGGAGGCAGAAGTTGCAGGTATAAAGCAACTGATCTATACCACTGCACTTCCTAAAGGCCCAGAGCGGTTGTACACAGAAGACTTTTGCCATCAAATGGTCTAAAAGAAAACCAAACAAAAAATAAACACCACTGCAATCAAATTAGGTCAAGAGGCTCTTAAGAACATGTCCCAGGTTGGGAACTATAATGTTAAAAAGAGTCCTCTGGGGACTGGAAGATTGTTATTCAATCCCATAATTCTGCTATCTCTTCATAAGCTCACGGCAAGGTCAGTTCGTTCTCCTTTCCCCCCCCTCCAGCCTTGTGCCAGGCAGGAGCTCCCTTATCAGGATAAACATGTAAGGATAGGCCTTGTTTGGGGCCTCCAGAGGCTGTGCTTAGGCCTCTGGAGGATGGCAGTGGCATGGGGGGGGAGGACTGGAGCACTGGGGATTGAAGATTTAGTTTCGGGTTGGGGGAAAATTCAGGGGGTTCGCTAATGGCTTATGTATCTACTTTGTAATTGCTGTCTGTAACACTCTCTCCAAATACAATTCTGTTTTTTTGGCCAATTCGTTTGAGAGCTTCACTCTGTCGGCTCTTTAAACCTACAACAGAACACATGCTGCATCAAGAACCAGATTAAATAAATTGTTCCAGGTTCCAGTTTGCCCAGAAATACACTTCCCTAAGTTACAAATATCAAACATACTTGATCAGGTACAGGCAGACTGAAAGACAAATACAGCTCGCACATGTTACTTTGGGATTTTTTTTCCACAGAAATAGTGATCGGGCATTGGAATAGGCTGCCTGGGGGGTTGGTTGAGTTGCCTGGATATGTTTAGGTCGTTTAGATGTGGTGCTTGGGGATATGGTTAAGGGGTGAACTTTGTAGAATGGGGTTTGGACTTGGTGATTCCGAGGATCTTTTCCAACCGGAATGTTTCTACGATTCTGTGGTTCCCCAGAAAGGTCACTGTCAGTTTCAGAGTCCTGAATACATCAGTTTCACCTCAGCATGCTGTAAAAAGCCCGACCTGGCTGGAGGAGCACATGTAGCTGGAAACAAGAAAAGCACCTTCCTACGTTTCCCTGGCTGCAGCAAAGCAGGAAAAAAAAAATTTAAAAAAAAAAATCGGTACTCACCCCCCCAAATTCCTGCATTTCTCCAGCCCTGTCATGGAAATTAACTTGAGTTCAAGTTTGGAAAGTTAAAAAGTACCATTGTACCATTTTAGCCTCACGTATAAACAGAAGGCTTTCTATGGAACTAAGCAGTCTATTTGCAAGACAGGAATACGTTATCACCCAGTACTTATAAAACCCGAAGTGTAAATAAATTGTGTCTACCTTGCCTAAATAGGCAACAAATTTTCCCAGAATGGCTATTCAGGTTTTGTCAAGTTCTCTTTACTGCTCCAGGAGACCAGGAGATGAAGTGTTTTACAAAATCTTTTAACTAGAGAATGGGAAATACGCAAAAGCAAGCAAACAAACCGAACAAACCCCCAAACACAACAACCAACTCCTGAACAGCTCTGCCATTTGTTCTAGCATAGGAACAATAGAACCCTTTCAGATCTCATCCGTTCATGCTCCGCGTTCCGAATTTACGTCTGAGAGGGTATTCATAGAATCACAGAATGGTAAGGTTGGAAGGGACCTCAAGGATCATCTAGTTCCAACCCCCTGCCATTGGCAGGGACACCTCCCACTAGTACAGGTCACTCAAGGCCTCTTCCAACCTGGCCTTGAACACCTCCAGGAAGGGAGCAGCCACAACCTCCCTGGGCAACCTGTGCCAGTGCCTCACCACCCTCACTGTAAAGAACTTCCTCCTGACATCCAGTCTAAATCTTCCCTCTGCCAGTTTAAATCCATTGCCCCTTGTCCTGTCATTGCAAGACCTTGTAAATTCAGTTCATCCCGACGCCCTGCCCCGAAGAAACCTACCCCACAGCAACAGGGTGTGGGGAAACAGAACTCACTCCACGCTTCGAGAAACCCGAAGCAACTGGTTACGGTTCAGGTGGCCGCTTACAATCCCAGTCTCACACAGGTTCAATCACGGAAGCAGACGGGCGTCATTTTACAAGGAAAAACAGCCACGCTGGTTTTCGAGAGAAGAGCTACCGACAGCCCCCGTCTTGACTCCTCGCCTCCCGTGCCCTGCTGGGCAAGCCTCTCCGCGGCGCTACTCGCCCCCCACCAGTTACCCTCCAAGAAACGTGCTAAGAGGGACGACTTCCCCGCAGATTAGTTATTGCACTCTCCTCTATCCCCAGATAGGCAGAAGCTGAGAAGCTCTTACTCCTCTCGCTGAGGAGCAGGGGTCTCTTGTTCCTCTGCCGCGGCAGCTTAAATCTCCCTTTGCAGCGACTCAACGCGTGGCCCGCCTTCCCCTCGCCTCCTTACCCCAACTCCGAGGCCACAGGCAGCAGGACAAAGCCTCAGCTCACGTAAGGCGGAACTCACTCCGAAGGTAGCTCCGCCAACAATGCGCGCCGAGTTGGGGACGGCGGCGCAAACCGACACACAATTCAAACCCCAACATCCGCCGCCGTCCCGGAAGGGGGAGCCACTCCCCTTCTCCGCCCGCCATCCGTTGCATCGGCGCTCGCCTACCTTTGCCTAGTACGCAAGCTCAGCTGGCAGGGACGTGGGATCCTGGAGATCGGTACTTGACTGGCGGGTCCAGCGACTGTAGCGTGCATATGGGTGCCCTGCAGCGGCTGTTGTCTGCTGGGGCAGCGCGGCTAGCTTTGGTGCTTTACAGCACGGCGGGGAGAGCGCCGCCCCCGGGCAGAACCTTAAGTCTTACGGGCGGCTGTCGCCGGTGGCAATGTGTCGGCAGCCTGTCCTGTCTTCATCAGTAACCCCTGCCCAGACGAGATGTGGGGGCTCCACAAACTACCCTCACCCCTTGCAAAGAGAGTGTATTAACTGTGGCTCAACACCTGCTAACTAGTCACTGCTTAGTTGTGGGTTTTGACATTGTGATGATTCTACAATGAGAGTTCAATCTCAGGGCACCAGTTTGGGGGGATTTTGCTGTCTTTTCAAGACCAATATAATCTTAAATATGTTTTCAGAATATTGCTCCAGGCTTAGAAGTCTCAGTGCACTCCTATATTCAGGTAGACAGTCTCAGCATAGAATCATAGAATGGTAAGGTTGGAAAGGACCTCAAAGATCATCCAGTTCCAACACCCTGCCATAGGCAGGGACACCTCCTACCAGTACAGTATAACCTTAAATCATCTGTCACTCGTTCCTCTTATGGTCAGCCAAGCTTGGGACAGTTAATCACCAATACACATCAGCTGAACTCTGCACAGTCAGTTACCACAGTCTTGAACAATCTTTGTGTCCCTCCATTTGACTCTCACCGTTATTTCACTGTCTCTTTCAAACTGCCAAGCCCAGAACTGGACACAATACTCAGTTGTGTGGCCTCTCTAGGGCAGAGTTAGAGGGGAAGGAGAACTTCCCATGACCTGCTGGTTGAGTGTACTTACAGTGTGTACTTCTGAAAAAGAAGAGCATCACTGGATGTGAAACAGGGAAAAAGAGTTAGATGCTCCCTCCCTGGAATTGTTCAAGGCCAGGTTGGACGAGGCCTTGAGTGACCTGTACTAGTGGGAGGTGTCGCTGCCTATGGCAGGGGGTTCGAACTGGATGATCTTTGAGGTCCCTTCCAACCTTACCATTCTATGATTATATAATTATAGGTAATTATTAGTTTATATATCTTAGAAAAAATGGAAAAGTGGTTTTTTACAGATTACATTGTTTTTTCCTCAATGTGCCTCAACATGCTGGATGTGCCATTTTACCCAGTAACAGAGCATCTATCTGCTATAAGAGAAGTCCAGAACAGATTCCTCCATCCTACATGGATTTGAATCTACATTTTCAAGAAGTGCAGAGTATCATTCTTGTCTGCACCCTCTCTGGCCTGCTGACTGTTCTACTACATATAAAAAAAGTGTTACACTGCTGATGGATATAATGAGCTTTAATGTTGTCTTTGGCTAAAAACCCAGTCTGCCACATTCTGCCTAGGTACCCCATGTAACAGACTACTGAACAAAGGGAGTATGTTATTGTTATACTAGCTCCATCTTTTATGGTATATACTGCTTATATAATGCTAATCATTTCCAAATAGAGAATATTCCATTTTGGGCCAAATGAGGTGCTCTGTTAGATTAAAGAAAAAAATAAATTATTACCAGTCAGAAAACAACTCAATATTTCCAATTTCTTTCAGTTGTTATCGGTCATTCAGATAGTGCCACTTGGAAGAGAGGAAAAGCTGTAAAGGAAGAATTAATATTTGAATGCATCTGTGTCTTCTACTGAGTTTTATCTTTTTTTTTTTTTTTTTAATGAGATGGCCTCAAACTTTTTCAATATTTATATGAAATTAAAAGCAACAACATCACCCCCCAAGAAACCAAACAAACAACCCAAAAAAAAAAAACAAACCACAAAACCAACCCCAAATCAATAGCATCCACCTCTAAACATGTAACTATGGTAGGCTGTCTAGAACTCAAAGTCACATATGGAGATGGTCAGTCATGGCATAGCTTGGTAAGTTTTTGGGACCAAACCATCATGACAGCATTTTATACTACATTTGCATGGTTATAGATTAATAAAATTAAAATATTAACCAATCAAGTCCTTATTTGTTAATTGGTTTTAGGAGAAGGCAGTCACCTTATTTTTTTAAAAATTATTTAAAAAAAAAAATCTCTTTTTACCACAAAACACAGGATGGTTTGTTTTGTTTTATTTTTGTCCTAGTTCTCCCCTATTATCTTTCATGGTCCTTGTTTGAATGTTTTGACCTGAAATAACTTCTGACTGTTCTTGGTGTCTTTTGAATTCAAACATACCACCTCATGGCAGCAGGAATTTCCTCACAAAACAGCAATTTCAGGTCTCCTGGTACCAGGTTGCTCAGATAATAAGCAGGTATGTGAGCAGCAGTAGTTAGGGGTGATATTTCTCCTGCTGTGAGACAGTGTGGCTTCACCCCGCAGAGTTCATCTGCTGCCTGCATTGCTGTGTTCATTCTGGGTCAGGAGCTTAATGTGTCTATATAAATGCAACACTGCTCTCTTCCACTCCTTGGCCTTTCAGACAGGACATAAGCTAAATTGCTTATAATTTTTCCTTCCCAAGCTAAAAGTTTAAATGATGCTTCTCTTTTGATATATCTGAACACTGTGCTACACAATCAGCACTCTGCCAGGGCAAGGCAATTGCATTGGGTAGATAAACCCTGGGGGGAACTACCATGATATCAAGGTGAAGGTGATTACACACATTCATCTGTTACACTTCCTGAAGCTGAGAAAACACTTTAAATTACCTTTTGATATATGAAGACCACTTGTAGTTTACGTATCTGTGGGGTTTTTTCTTGCTTGCTTATTGGAATATTTTTTTTTTATCCTGTAAGTAGGAGGCAGAAAAAAACTTCCTCTTACCATCTCCCATCCAGATGAAAAACCTGTTGCCTGTAGGAGTAAATGTGCTGTTTTGCTTGAATGTTTGCATGTTTTGGTTTGTTTCAAAGTTATACTTAAATGTCAGTTAATACTTGCCTTGCAGAAAGCATTTTCTAGAGTCATTAACTGCAAATTGTGGATGATGCTGATGATACTTTGTGAAGTATTTGATTAAGATGCAAACAGCCACCCACAATATCTTTCCTAAGGGTAAGACATATCCAGTTCTTTAAAGGACAGGAGTGTATATAAGAAGTGATCTTACATAGCTTCTTCAGCACTCTAAATTTGTTTCTGTAAAGAGAAATACTTCTAGTGACATAAAATATTACAAAATGATGTTGCATCTTTATTTTGTACAGAAAGTAGCTCTAAGGAAAGTAAATAGTTGGAAAAATGTTCTGATACTTTACAACTAAAAAGTCTTGATTGTTTTAGTGATTACCATGTATTCTGCACCTGAATAAAGCAAACTTCTCTGGCTCTGCTAATTGCCCAAGATCTGAAAATTGGCTAGACAAAAGGTTAAAAATAGCAGGAGATTATTCAGTTCCTTGAATACATTCTTTTATTGGAACACTATCAAGGGAGTACAGCCTTTATTCTTTTCAAATATGCAAATAGTTGCAAATAAAGATTTTTATTATAAAATTGATATTTTTTAAACTAGAAGCATGGAAAATTGTGCCTATTAAAAAGTCTCTTCTTATGTGGAGGCTTTTTTTTCCTTTCTCTATGGTAGGAGTGTCATAAAAAAAGAAGTTCCTAATATTCACCTATAAGACCAGAGTATTAGAATTGTGCACGGGGGAAATGTTTGCTAGCTGCAAAGAATTCCTTCAGTTCAGTGATTTTTCATTAGTATTTTTGTCAAAGGAAGATAGGCTTGAGTGGGAGAGGGCTTAGCTGTACAACGTCTGCGAATCAACTGTGGTTGATTAAAGTCAGCAGAGGGTAAGTGAGCTTCATTATCTACATGTACTATTTATACTGCTTTTAGGAGAGCAGTTTGCCAAGTTTACTCACTCAAAATAATCTTTGGGTAATTTCACCAGTGAATGCTTTCAACATTAAAATTTTAGTTTTGAAAGCATAGTTCGCTATAGTGCTAATCCTTCACTCACTGTCCTATGGCTGTACAGACTATGTCTGACAAGATAGTGATAAAGGCAGAGATCAAGCTAGAGTTGAACCCAAATCATCCTGCTTGTGGAATGATGTTTATTTGTATTAGCAATTGATATTTTTTTCATACATGTGGATCAGTTCATGGTTTATTGGTAGCTTTCCAAATTATTAATTGGGGAATGTGACATATTTTACTTTATACTTTATATAGCACAGAACAATAGTTGTGACATTTTTATTGCCCTGCTGTGGAAAATCTGAAAATTAATACTGGGCCTCCTTCCCAAGTTCCACTATATTGCTTGAATAGTGTTGTTGTAAAAATAGAAGTAAATATTAACATTGTTTGATGTTCATACTCCCCTGAAGCCCCAAACCTTCAGAGTGTTAAAATCACTTGTCTCTAGTTCCTTTGAGTATGATGATCACTATGGAGTTAATTTTCCTTTTCCCTGGATAAACATGTGGTAGCCTGGAATACACTGCTTTCCAAGTGTCTCAAACTTCACAAGCAGACTTACATTTTTGTTGCTATATAAACAGAAATAGGCAAAGTTACTCCACCTGGATGAAGTGCTTTTGAAATAAGTGGGTTATTGCCCTGAGGATTTGACATGCACTTTTTCCTGTGGGAACAGATAAATCACTGGGGAGTGGCAGTGTGAATTTCTTCATGCTGTGCTGCCACTTTGCTTCAATTGTACATATGTGTGGACTGAGTAAAAGGAACATGGTCTAAAGTCTGAGTCTTTATAACATCTCAGCAGGCTGCAGACGTGGTCACTTGTAATGGCTAAGGTGATGGCTGCAGTGAGATGACTTCCTCTGCTAAGTTAGAAAACGAAAAAAGTGCCATTTAATTTCTCATACCATTACAGAGTACCAGTCTTGTGTTGGTTTGCTCCAAAGACATCTGAGGAGAAGGGCTTTGCCTTCCTCACCTTGCTTCTCTGCAGGACAGCCGTGAGCCATGAGGCTGGGGAAGCTGAGGTTCCTTTCCACATTGTGGCACGGGCCAAAAATGGCCTCATTTTCACCTGTCTCAGCTTCCCAAGCTGCAGCATATGAAAAACGATGTTGGCTTTTTTTTGCACAAAAAATTTGAACACTATTCCTGGAGGAGGTGTGGGCATTAGTACCAACTGTTTTTCCTAAGATTAAAATTTACACAGTGAAGCATAGGTTTAGAAACTGATTTACTATAAAAAGTCTGAAAGTTTTTCATGTATGAATCAAGCGGATTGCTGGCAACCTGTTGTTGTTTCTTGAAGTATACCAAATTAAAATCAAAAGTTCGGGATAGAACTCCCAAGTGAAAGATTCCAGAATGTCACCACTAGATGGAGGCAGCGATTTTCTAAATTATTCTCCATCGCTAGCCGTGACAGATCTGCAAAATGATGATGATCACTGAGTTAAGTGGAATATGATAATTTAAGTAGCTCACCTGTATCTTGTTAGAAATACATTATCTGTTCTTTAAGCTTTACAATTCTATGATTTTTCACCTCATCTAAAAATATTTTTTACAATTTGATGCTGAATAGCAATATTTAGAATTCTTTATCAGACTTACAACATCCTGTAAGTCACATTCCCTGTTCAGGTATTTGAATCGTTCTTATGATTCTCCTCAATCCTGTCATTTCAAAGGCTAAGTTCAGTTCTAGTGGTTCGATCCTTTTTAGTAATTATAAATTGATAAATAGGGAGAATATAGTTAAAATCTTTAGTTCATGTTTAAATTTAAATACTGTTATACACTGCACTGAAAAGCAACTTGGAAATCATTAACAACCATGAAATCCCAGGTGTTACAAGTAAACTGTCCTAAATTTGCAAGCACAAATATTCTTCTGTCAGGATCTGTGAACTTCACCTGAGACTAGGATTATTTTAAGTGTCATCCAAGTGAAAATGTAATCTTTTTTTCATGTTGCATTACTTGGTGTAGTCCACCATCCTTATCTGAAGGTAGCTACCCAGCCAAATATTGAATTATTAATTTTTTTCCTATAAAACAAAACTGATTTTACCCCAAGACACGTCTAGATCTGCCAGCTTTCTTCCCATGGGCTGTTACTAATGTGTGACTTCTAAAGTCGTGCAGAATATACAACCATTCTCAATGTCTTTAATTTTCTGAGGTCTTTGGCCTGCAGGTAGACCCATTATGGTTGTGTTTGGTACAAAATAATAAAGGAGAGAATGTTTCCCTGATTTGATTGTTAATAATTTGATGAGGCAGGAATTATAAAATATAGAGTTATTTTTATATTCCTGAAAAGCCCCACCCCCAAACTAGATATAAAACTAGATAAATTTTATTTACAGATTCTAATTTGGTTGGGAATTTTCACATGGATGCTTATGGGTAATTTTTGATAACTTAGGAAAGGCAGAAAATGGAAAAGACTAAGCCACAAGATAGCGTTATCCCACAGAGGCAGAGCAGAGCCCTAGGGAAAGGCCAAGAGTGCACCAGATTTACTCACCAGGGCAGAGTAGGAATTTGGAGACGGTCCCCGGATCTCGTTTCCGTCAGCCTCTGGGAACTGCAATTTATAATCCAATTGTGGAACCATATGGCATAAATCCAATGGGAATGGAACCCGCCAAAAGCAAAGTGTTTGCAGACACAGCTTCCACAGGGCAGCTCTTGTGGAGTGGTGCTGCCTTAGCTGCTCAGGGGTAGGCCGCACTACTGCCATGTTCCTGCCAACAGTGGCAGCTTATGGCAGAGGCAGAGTCATTCCAGCTGGGGGTAGGGAGCAGGAAGCCAGGGTATGCTGGTCTGAGGAGAAGCTGGGTCCGGGTGCTGCAGGGAAATCTCTTCAATGGATCAAAATGCATCCCATGGACCTAATGGACTTGCTTGTGCTTTCTGATCACTCTGTTTAAAGTCTTCTTCCTAGACAGTGTGTCCAGTGCAAAGAATCCACCCAATCCCCCAGTACAGGCTTTCCCACGAGTGAGTACCCACGTGGGAGCAGCAGGAAAAGGCCTTTTGCTGTTACCTGTTCAAGCCTGCAGAGGGAGGGGAAAGCAATTTTGCGCCTTCGTCTTTTCCCATTCAAACCTCCACTGGCAGAGGGAGGGAAGGGAGTTTGGAGCACCCCATGATATTCCTTTAAACGGCAGTGCTCTTCTTGGACTACAAGTACCAGGCAGATTTTTAGTAATTTGTTGAACTTATTGTAGTTCTATTAACAACAAGAACAAAGAAATAATAAAAAGAACGCCGTCTTACACTTACTGTTTCTGTTACTAGGGAAATTACTTAATGTTTTCAGGATATTACTTTAGCCTCGTGTCTCAGAATATTAATTTATACTAAGAAAGGAATTCTTAATGATACTGAAAATAGAAGGTAATTATTTTAAGTATGTTTATAACATAGTGAAAAAGCCCACCTAAACAGAAAGATCACAGAATCGCAGAATACATCTGGTTGGAAGAGACCTCAAAGATCATACAGTCTAGCCTAGGCCCGGTGCTGAAGGATCAACACTAAACCATGTCCCTAACCACCAGATCCACAGGCTGCTTAAAAACCTCAGAGGATGGTGACTCCACCACTGCCCTGTGCAGACCATTCCAATGTTTGATAACCCTTTCTGTGAAGAAATATTTCCTAACATCCAGCCTGAACTTCTCCTGACACAGCTTGAAACCATTACTTAACCGTATTATTTTAATACTATAGTTTCCTGGTATTTAAACAATGAGAAAAGTAGAACTTTAAAATCTATCACTGGCTGTAACTATACAAAATGATAACTTTTTAAAGAGAGAAGGTGACTTGATTTTTTTATTTTTCAAATCATCAAAAAGTGATACTGAGAAGAAATTAAGAGGTTTGTGTCGATCTCTTACTGCCTTGCTTTTCACTATCTTGTGTTCACTGAAAAACATGAACAAAACTGGTGAGGAAGAAAAGAAAAACAGACTTTTTTTTTTCTGAGCCAAAAGCCTGTGCTTTGTTGTATATCTAAAATCTGAACCCTGTTATTCCTGTATAATATCACTGTAGAATTCAAATAGTCATATTCAAGACTGTCTATTCGTAGCTTTTTCTATTCAGGTTGCTGAAAGCCAGACTGAGAATTTATTTAAATTCTGCTGATTATTTTTGGTCAAGTATTGTCCAAAGCACAATTATTTTGCAGACTAAATTAATGTTCTTTTCATCTCCTACTGCTGCAGGGCCATGGGTTTAAAAATACACAGTACAATTACTTTCATAGATAATGATGTAGCTAAGACTTTAATAGTTTGTGGTGTCTTTCCACATCTAAACAAGTAAATGGGTTTATGCAACAGCCGTGCCAAATGAAGGTCACACTAACAAATGAAATGGGACACGGTAGAGTAAGAAATTTATCTGTAAGCTTAATTTTGTAAAGTTTGCAAAGGTTGTTTTTAAACCATAGGTAGGCTCAGAATCAGCTACATTGTGTGTCTGATGATATAATCAGCTCTTGGAATAGTTTGTTTCACTATCCAATTAATTTCACAATTATACTGTATGAATTTGGTGTGTTTGCCTTATGCATTTGTAGTTGTTAGCAAGAACTTTAATGGCTTACTAACCCCCTCGAAGCTTTTTAGTTTGTAAAAGTGGAAGAATGTGGCAGAACAGAAGCGAGAAGAGTTTTTACATCTCCTCTTGTCAGTCTGAATGATTCACTAGTCATGGTAGGCTGTATGCTCTGTATCAATACAATTAAATAATCAGTACCTGTAAGTTAAATCATTTCTCACACCCACTAGTAAAAATATGACAATAAACTCATTCCCATTATAGTTTTCTTTTTTCATTGAAAGTAATTACATATAGTTTAGAGACTACAGCTCCAAGACATAAAAAGATACCTAAGCCTTCTGCTCTGTAGGTTATAAACTAAACAGGAGAAAATATATATTTCTGTAGAAGTACGGTATGTAATTTTTACAGGGACAAGACACCGAGAGATGGCAAAGTATCTTTTGTCTATTTAATTGTAGGCCCTGTAAATGTCACTAGGATGCTAGAGAAACGGTATTTTTGACTTGAGAATTAACTGCAGGATGCAGTAGTTCTAAAATAAACATAAGAAACTTATTTATTTTTAAGTGAGGTGTTGGTTTAATGCTTAAACTCATTCAGGAGGAAGATGGTGCTTACTCTTACAGCAAGATGCATGGCTACATCTTCTAATAACCTGCACTGGGGCTTGGCAGCACAGAAACTCTAATAATTCCATGTAAAACCTGTGACTTTTGTATTATAGTTCTGTTAGAAACACAGGTGGCAACAGAAATATTTTGCTAGCTGTTTACAGGATTCTTTGTCTACTATGAAGTTGTTACTGGTGTGGTAGTTATAGTGTAAAAAAGTATCATTGTGACTAATAAGATTTAGTATTTGTGAACTTGTGACTTTCTCTGCTCTAAATCATATCCGAGCACCATGAGAAATCCACCACACTGTCACTTAATCTGATTTTAATGATGACTTAAAGAAGTCATGAGAAAGGAATAAAGTTAATCTCTGCAGATTTTTATTCTACCATGATTTGTGCTCTAGAGGTGGATGGGTCAACCTTGGGCTCTCTGTGTCTTAGAAATGCATATAAAGGGTAGCTCCTACTTTTTGTTGTGTTTGACTAACATACCTAAATAATGTAGATAAGCTCTTTCTGACACCATCAACGCCAGCTTACAAAAGAAAGCGCTTCAGGAAAGCTCCAGGTATGCACTTTAGATATTCAGTCTAGACAGATAGAATCAAGCATTAGGGTATTGAGACTGCATGCAGCATTCAACATGCATGAAACGAGATTATGTGTGCATATTATACACATATATTATACACATATAATCTCCTTTTATGCATGTTGAATGCATATATATTATGCATTGTCTTTCAGTAACTTAACTGGTCATTTGAATGAAAGGAGGATAATGAAAAATTACAAGTGATGCAACTGTGCATCAATGAAGAAAGAGTAGAAGAGGAAACATCTCAAGGCATTTTTTTTTTTTTTGCAGGAAGGTTTTATTTTGCCTTGTAAACTCTCGTATTTATCTGTCACCCTGAAACTCTTACTTCTTTACTTCTTTATTTCTTTACTTCTTTGTGGAAAAAAAAAAAAAAGCTTTTAGACTTTCTGCCCTTTGGCCAGATTTTGAATGAGCAGAGATGTCTAATTAAAAGGCAGATGAGTTTCTGTCTCGGTAAGAACTCATACTGAAGTTTCTCAAGCAGAGGAAGTATCATATGAAGAAATTACAGAGCAGCACAGGAAATTTTGAGGAATACATCTTGACAGACTGAGTTTGTTGGCTGGCAGTGAGACAGACTGCAGACTTTATGTACTGAGGTTTGAAAATAAACTTAATTTGGCATTTATCCACAAAACTCAAACAAGTTGCCTTTATTTTACAGTGTAATGCAATGTCATTTTATAATGTGTGGGGTCTTCACTATTTTAGAGTCTTAAGAAGGAGAGTGGCCACACTGGAGCAGTGTTACTACATTATGGGAGGTATGCTTGGACTGCAGGAAGTTTTTTTTTTTCCACAGACATCTATGGCAGCATCAAAAGCTAGTGTTGAAATTAAAAATGGCATTTACATTACAGAGTTCATAGCTAATCTTAAATGAATAGGTAAAGTTAACATACCTAATAGATTGCAGCTTGAGAGTCTTATAGCGAGGTGAGTGTTGGTCTCTTCTCCCTACTAAATGATAGGACGAGAGGAGATGGCCTCAAGCTGCATCACGAGAGGTTTAAATTGGATAGAAAGAAGTCTCTTCACTGAAAAGGTTCACAAACACTGAAATAGGCATCCCAGTGAGATGGTTGAATCTCCAACCAACACTGGAGGTGTTTAAAAGACACATAGATGTGCTAAGGGACACAGTTTAGCACCAGACCTGGTAGAGTTAGATAATGGTTGGATTCCATAATCTTTTCCAACCAAACTGGTTCTGTGACACCTGCAGACTAGCCAGACAGTGTCACATTGATTACTTCAAGGCCATAAAATGTACACCCTGTCCTGCCCCCTCACATTTTCTGCAACACAACTCAGTTACATGTCTTGTAGCAAGGCGTATGAGGCAACTAGCCTGCATCCATAATGCCTTCTGAGGCTCTTTAAAGTGCCAAGCCATTTAAGTGCACTCTGAAGGTCTTCAACATGCCCTTGAGCCCTTTCTAAGCCCTTAGGGCCCTGTGACATACCATGAAAATACAGGTATGATGAAGTGGCCTTTTGTGCCTCTATAAATGCATATTTAGTGTTGTTCCATGCAGGGTGGTAGAAAGGAACAGACAAGAAGGAGAATGCTGAGAATTTCTGTTCATGTCTACCACAAAAGCGAGTTGGTGATGTTTCAGAGCTCTTTCTGCTGAGCCTCCCACCTGTGCTGCCAAGCTGGCAGTGAGATTCACAGAAGTTTTATGTCATCTGATGTGCACTGACCAGATTACACTGGGATAAAAGGTCTTGTGAAGAGCAAGTGAGAAAGTGAGGGATGGCTTGGACTGCTACAGTGAAGGCTGTTCCCACAGCAGAAGGTTATTTCCACAGCAGAAGGCTATTCCTACAGCAGAAGTTTATTTCCACAGCAGAAGGCTATTCCCACAGCTTTCTTTGCTTTGTGCTTCTGTGGAGAAGATGTTTCCCCCAAAGTGATACTGCTGGCTGGGCTACCCTTTGGCACACCCTGCGAGAAGACAGGGCAAATATCTGCTCAGTTTTCAGCTACTACCTTGCAGAGTAGCTTAACAGGTACAAAGGGTACTTAAACCATGTGCAATTAAGTCTGACTAATGAAGTCTATTGTGATTGGGACGGGGTGCTAGCTACAAGAGATTGTTAGAGCAGGTAATGCAGAAGTGCTGGAGCAGGCTCTGGAGGCTTGGAGACAGGAAGTGCACTGCCTTTTGAAGCCACAGGCTTGAAGGGGGTAGGAGTTACAGCTGTGGTGATCCATTCAGGTCATGTGTTTGGAAGTTTGGCAGGCTGGAGCACTGAATTTGTGACAACACTGCATTCTGCAGACAGAAAGAGAGGAAATGGCTTAGGGTTGTGCCAGGGGAAGTTTAGATTGGATGCTAGGAAAAATTCTTTACTAAAAGAGTGGTCTGATGTTGGAAGAGATTGCCCAGGGAGGTGGTGAAGTCACTGCCCTTGCAAGTGTTTTTAAAAAGTGTAGATGTGGCACTTTGGGACATGGTTTAATGGCCACGGTGACGTTAGATTGATGGTTGGACTCCATGATCTTAGAGAACTTTTCCAATCAAAACAATTCTATGGTTCTATTCCATGATTCTATAATTCCATGAACTGCTGTGGGGCATCTCCCCAGGTGCTTAACAGCTGTGGCAGCATGGATAGTCCAGGGAACCAGTCCTAAAAGCACAAACCAGGCAGGATAAGAGACTCTAATTAGTGAATTTTGTGAATGCAGTGTTACAAGCTGGGCAGATGGCAGTGGGTAACTCTTTCCTTTATGTGGGCAGACCTCTCTAGTGTCCCATTTCCTGGAGTGGCTTAAACTGAACTTTGGGTTTGGATATTTTTGTAAACATGTGTTGTGAGTTTCCTAGTATTAGGTGTGAGCCACATTTGCATCAATAGATGACTCATATCAATAATTAGATCCTTAGTCATTCAGCTTATTGAGTGCTCTGCTTATAATATTTAAGTCAACTTCTGAGACAGAAAAAAGTACAGTGAATAATTCTGCTATGCAGTTTATGATTCTGTTGCTTAGATCTTTGAAGTAATTCTTCAGATTTATTTTAATATATATCTTTTTTTTTTTTTTTCCCCTCCTGATGTTTGTCAGAACTCAAGGTATGTCCAAATGTGTTTGGGCCGTATTTTGTGTATATCGCATTGCCTTTTCTCTATTCAACAGTTAATATAAGCAGGAAGATATTAATTAAATTTTTAGCTGGAGTGCTGACTGATTAGTTTTCCAGGAGGAAGACATCAATGTTATTATATATTGTTTTAAGATGCATAGCATTGGTGATATTCGTGAACACATGGTAGGTGTGCCTAAATGAGTATGTTTATGTGCATGTTAAGTGGCATTATTGAAGAATCTGAGGTGGGTTGTCATGGAGATTAAAAGCTTTGAAATGCTATTCATTGGTATTAGTTGTGTTTGCTGGGCATAGGGATATTCATTCTCTTATGTTGAAACTTTCATGGTAAAAACAGTTACACTTTTATCTGTATTGCAAAGGCTAAGTAAATAAAAGACCTGGTGAGCACATTCAACTTCAGAAAAATGAATTGTGATCTGGTTTTGGTCAACACTAGTCTTAGTCTCTTAGCCAATAAGATGCTTGCCTTTTAACTGTGTAATGTTTCAGGCTATAATGTGGCAGAAAATTAGCCAACTGCCCCAAATCTTCCTATCCCCTTTGAAAAGTGCTGGTCAACTGGTACATGAAAATATTTTCTTTAGATTAAAATGATGTAGAAAGTAAAAGTATCAAATCTGGTTTTGCTAGCATTTGCTTTCAGAGTATTAGGCGCAATACAACTACAATACAACAAATACATTAGTTACAACTACCTGAAGGGTGGTTGTAGCCAGGAGGAGGTTGCTTTCTTCTCTCAGGCAACCAGCGCCAGAACAAGAGGACACAGTCTCAAGCTGTGCCAGGGGAAGTTTAGGCTCGAGGTGAGGAGAAAGTTCTTGACTGAGAGAGTCATTGGCTACTGGAATGGGCTGCCCAGGGAGGTGGTGGAGTCACCGTCCCTGGAGGTGTTCAAGGCGGGTTTGGACGTGGCACTTGGTGCCATGGGCTAGTCTTGAGGTCTGTGGTAATGGGTTGGACTTGATGATCTTTGAGGTCTCTTCCAACTTTGGTGATACTGCGATACTGTGATACATTTTCCTCTTTCTCTGTATAAAAAACTAGGGAATTTCTGGTGCTTTTTTCCCTAAAGTAATTTGGATGAAACCCTTACAACCAACTTTATTTTTTTCAAGGGCATTGTTTTCTGCTGTGTTTCAGTTAGTATTGCTGTTTTTTTAAAATAAATAAACCAACAAAAATGCTGCAACAAATGCAGCACACGTACACAACACAACATGCACTCTGAATGAGTAATACAGTTTTCATAACAGAGCTGAAGTGATGATTATTAACTAGAATTATATATATTTATATTTAAACTGACACTACAGAATTCTTTTGAGTCTTGACAGATATGTGGAATATTTAAATGGAGTAATTGTAGTTACCAGACCTCCTGGGATTAACCTGCTGGAAAGAAAATGACATTTTGCAAAGAGAAAAGCGAATTTATAATGTGGAAAAAAAAAAAAAAAGCTTTTTTTAAAAAAAAAAAACAACTAAAAATAAGGTTATGGTGTGCCTGTTTGTAACCATTCGGGAGGAAAATATGTTTACATGCAGTCACTAATATGCTGTACCAATATACTTCACTTACACTTAATTATAGAGGGATTTGGAATGCAACTTATTTGGTTCTATATTTCCTGAAATAGAATAAGCCATAATGAAGGGAAATTTATCAGTTATTGTCATTTTGGTGCATTTATGCTTAAGAGTTGATTCTGTGCTATTTATATTTTCATCAGGAATAACTCTACTAAATTCAATGTGCTCTATGCAAAAATACATCCCAAAGAGACCAATATTAACCTCTTCCTCTGTGGCGCAACCTACTTATGGATAAATCACATGCTTTCACATATAAAAGGGACCTACTCTTTCAGGCATATTCAGATTTTCAATCAGAACAGTTTAATGACAAACACTGCCTGCTGAGCTCTCCTGAGCTGGAAGTGAACAGAATCACAGAATAATCACATAGTTTAGGTTGGAAGAAATCTTTTGAGGTCATCGGGCCCTACTCAGAGTAAGACCAACTTAAACAAGATACTCAGTACCTCGCTTGATTTAATGGTGATGATACCATAACTTCTCAGGGAAACCTGTTCCATTGTTTGACTACTGTGAAAATATTTTTTCTAACATCTAATTGGGATTTTCCATGTTGCAATCTGTGTCCACCACCTCCCATTCTATCATTGTGCACTGTGGAAAGTTTGGCTCTGCTCTTCTGTACCCCTCCAGTAGGTAACTGAAGACAGCAATAAGAAGAGTAAGATCTTCCTTTTGCCTAAGTCTGATTATTTCAGCTCTTTCTTGGACACCATGTTGCCTGGTAGCTTCCTTGTATAGACAACCACTGTCCATGAAGACAACCACTGTCCATGAAGATTGTGGTTGATTGATAAGAACAGAACTAGAAAAATAAAGGTTTAAGTGGCAAGAGGTTTTGTTGGTTTTTTTTTTTTTTTTTTTTCCAGAAGAAGGAAGTGATCAAGTAGGAAAGGTAGCAACTGTTCCTTTAGGGACTTGCAAAGACCCTAACATGAAGTGTATGTCTAATGCAACAGATAATGGCATCCATGAGCTAGCATGGAAAACTAAACCATAAGAAGCTATGATAATACAGTTTAAGAGAGACATTACATTCACAGAGTGACAGAATTACAGAATGTTAGAGGTTGGAAGGGACCTCAAGAGATCATTGACTCCAACATCCTTGCCAAAGCAGGATCCCTTAGGGTAGTCTGCACAGGAATGCATCCAGGTGGGTTTTGAAAGTCTCCATGGAAGGAGACTCCACAACCTCTCTGGGCAGCCTGTTCCAGTGCTCTGTCACTCTCACTGTAAAGAAGTTTCTCCTCATGTTGAGGTGAAACCTTCTATGTTAAAGTTTGTACCCATTGCTCCTTGTCTTATTGCAGTTATTGCATTCATGGGTGTTAAAGGGACCTTAACTCATGATCTACCTATGTATTGTGATGTTATTTACAGCAAAAAAAAAAGTGAGGCAATGGTGTATGACAACTATGTCTTCCTAAACTATGGAGTTTTCCCTTCATCACACCTTTTACATTATCTATACGAAATATAATTATTTTAAAATTAATTTAACATATTTATCATATTTTCTCACCATCTTTCAATCAATCAGGACACCATAACAAAGTTTCTTCTCCTAAATATTCCAGGCTAATGAATTGATAATGGATGACTGAGATGAGGTGAACTGCACACATGACCCTCCTGTTTCTTTCTTTTATATGCCATTTATCAGCTAAGTACTGAACTTACTAACAGTGGTTTTCCTATAATTACAATTATTGGTTAACTTCAACTGATATTGTTAAAAAAAAAAAAAAAGAAAAAAAAAGAAAAGAAAAGAAAAAGAAAAAGAAAAAAGAAAAAACTGTCACTAGTCTCTTCCTAGCAGCAACAAATTTCTCCTGCTTATTTTCCACAGCACAGTCATTTGTCCTTTACTGAAAGCTACACTTGCACAGAAATAACACCTGCCGCTATGTTCTTTGATTTCTTTCTCCCCTTGCCCAGGCACAAAAAGAAGATTCAGAAAACATATCTACACTACAAATTGCCACAATGAAACGTGTAACTCGTTAAATAAATACAAGCATTTCGTTGCAATTCATTTGGCCTGGTATTTACTGAAGGTAATCACATGGAGTTCCGACTATAGAATTTATCCCTTCCCTGGGAAGTAACTGTGGTAGATGAGAAGTAAACAAAGCGGAAAAAAGCCCTCAAAGTCCAACTATGTGAAGTCCCCTTTAAAATACTTCACCCTGTCCTTACACAATCTTCTGTCTTCATCAGGGTAGTGTCAGTACCTTGTAGTTGTGCGTTACGCTAAGTGTATAATGAGTAGTTCGTTCTCTTTCTTAGCTTCTCCTCAGGGGGAGAGTTAAATCTGCACTCATATATCTTGTTTTGGTGGAGGTTTATTTTTTAATTTTTCAGAAGGTTTATGCAGGAGGTACCTTAACTGCAGAGAGTTGTCAGAATGAAGGACTCAGGGGACAGAGAATTACAGAGCGGAACATTATGGCATATCCTAATAACTGTTCTAATCCTGTCTCAGCTTGTACAACCACAAAGGGGCAGAAGGAGGAATGCAGGCTTATTTCCCTGATTTCCTAAATCTTCATGTGATTCTACAAAGCAAGGCAAACACTGAAATGCTTAACTGTTGGGAACTCTGCTGGACAGTGCAATCTGCTCAGGCATGTGGAGGAATATAGGTGGTATTATCCCACTTGCACATTGCCCTAGGGGATTTCTTTTCAGTAACTGCACACAGTAGAGCCAAATCATTTTGGAAGAGGGTTTGCAACACAACTCTTTGCTATTTGAGGTAAAAGTACTACCCACCAAAAAAGGGGTGACAGGTGTGTTTCTGAGTTCCTCTTGTTCAAGGGCACATTGCACAGACACTGATTCTTCACTGGTGAGGAAAACCTGGAAGAGTATGGTGTCCCAGGTTGGGAACTATAGGGCTAAAAAAAAGTCCTCTAGGGACTTGAAGACTGTTATTGAATCCCATAATTCTGCTATCTCTTCATAAGATCATGGCAAGGCCAGCTCGTTCTCCTCTCCTCCCTCTCCAACCTTGTGCTGGGCAGGAGATGTGTTATTGGGACAAACATGTAAGGATAGGCCTGGTTTGAGGCCTCCAGAGGCTGAGCTTAGGCCTCTTGGATGGCAGAGGCATGGTGGGGGCGGGGATTTGAGCTCTGGGGATTGTAGATTTAGTTTTGGGTTGAGGGAAAATTCAGGGGGTTTGCTTATGGATTCTGTATCTGCTTTGTAATTTCTGTCTGTAACTCTCCAAATATAATTCTGTTTTTTTTCTCCAATTCATTTGAGAGCTTTACTCTGTCAGCTCTTTAAACCCACAACATATGGGAATCAAAGGGTTGAAGATTTCCTCTAGTTCTGCAAAATGTCTGACTGCCCAGCACCTATATATGTAAGAAGTTTTAATAAGATTTCTGACTTTTTCTCTGTCCATTTTTTTGTCTTTGGATTGTACCTGTGAAGGGAAGACAGCCTTGTAGCAAGACGAAGTAAAATCTTTAAATAAAACTTAATAGGTGTCTCCTTTTCCCCACTTTTATGCTTCCATGTTTTGCTGAATATTGAGAGAATGAAAAGACAAGGAAGAGAGAGAGAAATATTTGCCTAATATGAGAGAGTTACAAAATGAGCATTCAACTTGAAAAGAATGTCAGGGAACAACAGTACCTTATACTGCACTCTGAAAAATTGTAAAAAGTACAAAGGTTCGTAACATATTGTAAAGAAAATTCTTTAGAAATTGCTCTGTTATCTTGGAGGTAACAGACACACCATATGCTGTGTCTGGCAGTTGCTATGGCAACTACTTAAAAATTTTGAGCATGGGGAAACTATTGCCTAAAATCTCCAAGACTTGGGGCCAAATCTTGCATGATGCTGAGCACTGAGGAAGAGTAAAAAAAGACATAAAGGAAATCTTAAAATACCTTCCTCGTTAGCTTCTGAAATGTTATCTTATTTGTTTTGGAAGATTGTGAACTCTGGACAGAGATTGAGAACACTGAAACAGAGATGAAGGAAGTGCTTGCATTGTATTAAATTTAATACCATAGAAAATATTTATAATAAAAAAACAGGAAAACCCAATTTGTTCATAGAGGCATTTTACGTAAAAATTGTGATGTTTACCTGAACACCTTCTTGTCACAGTTTGATGTGCTTGCGAGTTCTTGTCTAGAAGTCAAACAAAGAATAATAAAATTTTTGAAGGAAGTAGATGAGAATGTAACACAACTTCATAACTTGTCAGTACTTATGAATAATTGGCAAATGCAGATTTATTTCTGTGGAAAAGTAGTTTCGAGCATTGAATAATCATAGAATCATAGAATGGTAAAGTTGGAAGGGGCCTCAAGGATCATCTAGTTCCAACCCCCTGACATAGGCAGGGACACCTCCCACTAGCACAGGTCACTCAAGGCCTCGTCCAACCTGGCCTTGAACACCTCCAGGGAGGGAGCAGCCACAACCTCCCTGGGCAGCCTGTTCCGGTGTCTCACCACCCTCACTGTAAAGAACTTCCTCCTAACATCCAGTTTAAATCTCTCCTCTTCCAGTTTAAACACATTGCCCTTTCTCCTGTCATTACAAGACCTTGTAAATAAATCAGCCTTCCTGATTGCACTGTCCCAGCAGCAGTCTGTGTAATGCACTTCTGAGGCAAAAGAGGCTTAAAACAGTACAAAATGTTGCTTCTAAGGAAAAAGGAGTGGAAATAAAATTAAGATTTTGTCCATCTTCACCTAAAAAAGCCTACTAGACCATGGTACAATGAATACTATTGCAAACAAGTTCAGCACCTCAGTAACTGGATTTCTGTGATCAAGCTGTATCACGAATTGTGTCTTGCTCATGGGGCCTCCTAAGGGACACTGTAAAGGTGGGACTCACAGAAATTGCACAATGTGGCTTGGAGTCATTCAGTGCCAATCACATCCAGAGTCACTGGAATTGGTGGTGCTCTCTCCACAGGCATTCCCAAGCTTTCTTTGAGGCACTGCCCATGCTGCTAACCTTACATTGATATGTATCAGAGTAACTGTTACCAAATATGTCTCATATTTCGAGCACACATCTTGTAACATTGGTTTTTTGACAGTAAATGTGTGTGTATGTTTTAACTGTATTTTAAAAATTTAGGTTCTATGAGATATTTGAAAGGAAGCTTAATTGGTCTCAAGGGTATTTATCTCATGCAGTTAGGCCAGACTGGGGTGACAACTTTCTGTAAGTTCCCCCTCCAAAATAATGTGCCCTGAGAGCTGTTATCCTGTGATTCTAGTTCTTATAAGCTACCACAAAATTGCCAGTGCTATTATTCACCAGAGAAAGAGTTTTAACTTCAAACCTAGTGTAGGCTCTAATCCACTCAGCACTCTTGGATTCAATTAAATGATTTATATTGTAAAGTATATGTTTTAAGTGTGGCCTCTTCAACTACACAAGTCATTGCTCTGTCTTCCATATTGTCTGCTACTCATTAATGAAGACATCTTAATGTAACTTCTTTAAATATTCTTTGGTGGACAGCACCAATAAAAAAGGATAAACTGACTTGCAAATAATGTGACATTGACTAGATTATGAAAAAGACAAATACATTCCTTATCTGAAAAATTAATATATGGGAATCTGGAATGAAATTATTAATATGTAGGAATCTGGAATGAACAGCAGATGTTAGAAGAAAGTGAGGAAAAAGATTTTTTTTTTTTTTTGCTACCAGTCCCATTTAAGTTTTGGTCAGGGAACTGTGAAAGAATCAGGAGTGTGCTAAAGGAGGTTGGATTTAGTCTGGCAGAACTTACTGTTAAAGTTCTATCTGGTTTCTGGACTTCCTAGTAAAAAGGTTTTAGCACATTTTCTTGTATTTCCTCTCTGAAGAAATGGTACCAAGCTCCTCCTCTGCTCCCTGTCCACCTAAAAGTCACTGCTTCATTTATGAGAAAGACAATCCTTGTTGACGGCTGTCCTTTGGTTCTATCTCCATATTGTCTGGCCTTCTACAAACATCTAATAGTTGCTTGGCAGCTCATTTCTGAAGTGAATTTTGCCACAGGTCTGACAATTCTGCATGCCACATTAAGGTATTTGCTTGCACAAGCCCACCTGCTGCTGAGTATATGTTAAGGCACTGATGTTCACAGTATAGCTGATAGCTGGTAGAAATGAAATAATCTGTATTGACACATTTGGAAGTTTCACATCTTTTTCCACTTAACATGCTAACGTGATAATTGCTAGACTGATGATTTTTCCAGTGACACGTCTCCTTTTGTCAATATTTAGACCTGTGTATAGAAAGCTTATCTATCACACCTGGCTAATTTTCACTTAATTTAAAAATAAATGGAACATGTTTAGTTTGCAGGGTTAGCAGAACAAAAAGAGGTTTTTGTAAACATTTTTCTTGAAACATTCTTTGAAGGATAGGAAAAGATAATGGATGAAAAAAAAAAAAGCATGCAAAATCTGGCTCAAACTAAGCTAGATTCTGTGAAACAGTTATTTTTAATGCTTAAATAAAACTGAACATTGAGCTTAAGACATCGATACGCTTACCATTTAATAGAAATGAAAGCAAAACATAATGCAAATGCAAATAGCAGCAAATAACCAATAAAAGCACTTAGTAGCATGTCGAGGGAGACAGAGAGATTTTTGGCCAAAGTGATTTGTGTCTCACTGGACATTTGGTCACAGAGTTTAAGTGTCAAGCCCTGTGGCTTTATTATCCAAACAATTCACTCAGGTTTCTGTTTGCTGTGTGTACAGTGGCTTTCACTGGGGTTGATTAAGAAAGCATTTGTCGGGGAAGGAACATAGACAGTAACATTTGGAGTATCCTGAAAGAACAGGAATCATAGAATGGCTTAGGTCGGATGAGACCTTAGAGATCATTGATTCCAACCTCCCTGCCATGGGCAGGGATGCCTCCCAACTAGACTCAGCTGATTAAGACCTCATCCAACCTGGCCTTGAGCACCCCCAGGGAGGAGGCATCCGCAACCTCCCTGGGCAACCTGTTTCTGAGTCTCACTACCCTTGTACTGAAGAACTTCTCCCTGAGATCCAGCCTAAACCTAATCAACCTACTTTCCTTCAGCTTAAAACCATTCCCCCTTGTCCTATTGCTAGACACTCTTACGAATCCCTTTGCAGCCTTCCTGTAGAAATCCCTTCAGGTATTGGAAGGCAGCTATAAGGTGCTCCTGGAGTCTTTCCTTCTCTAGATTGAACAACCCCAGCTTCCCAGCAGAGGTGCTGGATCCCTTGAATCATCTTTGTGGCACTCCTCTGGACTCTCTCCAACAGCTCTTTGTCCTTCTTATGATGGAGACACCAGAACTGAACACCATATTTGAGGTGGAGTCCCACAAGATATGCCAGTGAGATGGTGGAGAATTCAATCATGGTCAGGTTTCACTTAGTCTGAATGTCTATGACATCTTGCATATAATATATGTGTTTCACAGGATTTTCAGTATTGTACCTATGATGCAACTTTTGGATGTCATTAATTTAGCTAAGATTGGTTGGTTTGTTTGGTTTTTTTGTGGTTTTTTTGGTTTTTGTTTTTTTTTTAACCCCACATTTTTCTTTATATAATGAGAACCTAGAACTGACTTTTGCATTTGGAAATTTTTGTCTCACAGTCTGAATGGTGCCTAGTATTCTAGCAACATGCTACTGTCAATTTGCCACATACACCTACATATGAAAGAACCATAATTCATACTTTTTTTCCCCAACAGGTCATCATCATTCCTAATCTTTCTTTACCATTTTTTTTTTCCCCAATATCACAAATATCTAATCTGAAACCCCAACATTTCTCTTGCATAATTTTATGATGTCCAGGAAAGAATCTTTTCCCCTCATGAGTTCAGTTATCACAACAGCTTCTAGTTGCATATTTATTAATGCACTTCTGCTTTTTCTTTGTGTTGTGTGGTGCAACTTGTGCTGAAATGTGGAAACCAGCTTCCTTCACTCAGGGTCTGACAGTGTTTCTGCACTGAAAATCTTTGACGTTATTTCCATGTGTTGTAGGAACAAAACTGGTCTTGCCATTTGACTGTATCCAGAGTCCCCCAGAAGACAGACTGAGAAACCTGAGGCTGTTTATTCCAGAGAAGAGAAGACTGAGAGGAGATCTTATCCATGTATACAAATATCTGAGGGATGGGTGTCAAGTGGATGAGGTCAATCTCTTTTTGGTGGTCAGCAGCAATAAGACAAGGAGCAATGGCTACAAATTGGAACAGAGAAGGTTTCACCTCAACATGAGGAAAAACTTCTTTACAATGAGGGTGACAGAGCACTGGAACAGACTGCCCAGAGAGGTTGTGGAGTCTCTTCTCTACAGACTTTCAAAACCCGCCTGGATGCATTCCTGTGCAAACTACCCTAGAGGATCCTGCCTTGGCAGGGGGGCTGGAGTCAATGCTCTCTGGAGGTCCTTTCCAACCTCTAAAGTTCTGTGATTCTGTTATTCCAATTTAATGCCCATTTATTAATTTTTATTTAGCAGACATTACTTTACATATCTCACAGTGAAGGTATTAATTTATCCTTTAAAGAGTTTCAATTGCTTGTGATATTTCTCAAACAGCTTCTCTTTGGTCGGCTATCAGGGACTCTGTATGCAGCTTTTGCTGGTTTTTTTCAACTCCTTATACTTCACCATTATTGTGCAAGTCTTTAAAATCAGAAATGTGGGTAAGTGGGAAGAAAATGTGCTTTTGCAATCAATAGCCTTCTTAGAAATATTCTGAATTATTCTGTCTTGCAAGCCATGCAAAAGACTTTGCCAATCTCTCTCATTCTGCTGAAAGATTGTGTCGTAGCTTTCTCTAACCTGCAGACACAGCTGAATGTCTGATTTCCTGAGTGGTAGCTCTTTTGTGTCCCCCCCACCAAAAAAAAAATAAATCTGGAAATATTGTCTTCATTTCTTTCAATTCTCAGGTTACTATCTGGAGGAAGAAATTCAGATGGCTTTTTTTTTTTTTTCCCTTTCTTCTCTTCTAAAAAAGAAAATTCACAAATCCCATAAATGAGAAGCGGCAGAACATCTGCAGAATGCCAGTTATTTGAAATCTGGACTGTGATAGATTTGTTACCTTTCACATGGCAGTAGCCATGAACTTCTGGAGCAATAAAACTAAACTGCAGCCCATGGATCCACCAATGGCATCTTTCATATTTTATCAGAGTCTTGTGATTCATGCTGCATTTCAGTATATTGCAGCTGCTAAAAGTATTTGGATAGAGGGGAACTTGTGGATTTCGTTTGATAAAAATATAGTTTTCTGGACTTTGTTTCTCAAAANTTTCCTCCAACTTCCCCCCACCCCCCAAAAAAACCCCAAAACCCCAAATCCAAATACATGATCTAGATTTTCACAAGAGTTTTAACAACTAGAAGCAAATACATTTCTGATATTTGTTATTTTTGTAATTCTTGTAATTTTTGTTCCAAAGTTTGTTCCAAAAGGCAAAGGACAGGGAGTGTTTTATAAGGCTGGAATGCTTAATGGTTGATAATGTTGTGAACCAGGGCATGATTTTGCCAAAACAATGCCATTTTCAGAACTATCGAATTTCTGTATGGGTTTATTTTTCTGTAGGCATCTTTGCACAGAAGGGGAACATTAGGACTCTGGTAGGGAAATACATAAAACCAGTGGTGACTAGCTTTGCCTTAAGACTAGACAGTGCTATAATTACCCTGCACAGCTTTGGGAAATGAGTCTTGGGTTTGCATTTAAATCTGTTTGGCAATATGCACTATGTCTCCCAGCCACTCGGCTATTTGTAGAATTTGCTGTATTCAGGGAGTTTGAAATACTTTAAAACAAATTGAGATGAATGGGGATCTTAAACCATTTCCTGATTGGTGTGTCTTCTAGCCCCTAATGTGCCTTTCTAGGTCTTAGTTATTTCCTTTTCATAAAAAAATAATTGCTCTTAAAAATGTTTAGTTGGATTTCTTTTGTAAAGAAGGTCGAAATGAGGAGCTCTAGGCAGATTAACTGGACTGATTCGTTTAGTAGGCTCTCTGAGCTTTGAAGAGTGCTTCAAAAGCACGGAATAAAGCTCTTTTTCTTCCTATTTTTACATGGGCTAACAACTTCCCAGTCTTTTAATTTGCTGTCCTGTTGCATTGGAGTTCATTATCTTTGTGTTACAGTTTAGTAATTCTGTCTGAGTTTCTATCCTTTCTCTCTTCTGAGTCCCTGCTGAAAATGGCAATACAAGGAACACAGCAGAAGCTTGTATACAGAGAGAAGATATAATGAGAATAGCACTTATCGTGGGAATTAAATGCTGCATCACAGAATTTCATTTGCAAATATCTGCAGTGGAAAGCCATGTTTAAAAGTGTATTCAAATTCACTGTTTGGAATCTCCTCTTTTTTGTACTTTGTCCGCACTGTTCACATTGTAAAACAAGGGATGCAGTCTGAGGCTGACTGAGGGTTAGGTATGTAAATTTGGAGGAAAAAAAGTCAGAGCAAGGCTTTAAGGTATAGCAGTGACAAAAACAACTTTTAAAGCGATTTGCAAAAGCTGCTCAATAGTATCTTTCTTTTACAAATATGAAATTCAAAGAACAAAGACTTCAGGTGATTGATCCATTGTTGTTTGGTCAGATGGTGGCAAAATACGGGCCATCAAATGACAGTTCCTAGGTGCTGACCTCTCAAGGGAGATTAGCTTGTGGGCTTTGAACACACAGATTTTGTTCTGAGTGGAAAAGTTGAGCAGTCTTGTACCAGTCCAGAAGCAGCCTTTTACAACATAATAGAAGGTGAGGAGAATGGATGTGGATAGTTGACACTAGGAACTGCTTGCTCAGTGAAATGACTGAACACAAATATCTGAGGGGTGGGTGTCAAGTGGCTGGGGCCAATCTCTTTGCGGTAGTCAGCAGCAATAAGACAAGGAGCAATGGCTACAAATTGGAACAGAGAAGGTTTCATCTCAATGTGAGGAGAAACTTCTTTACAGTGAGAGTGGTGGAGCACTGGAACAGGCTGCCCAGAGAGGTTATGGAGTCTCCTTCTCTGCAGACTTTCAAAACCTGCTTATGCGAACTATCCTAGAGGATCCTGCCTTGGCAGGGGGGTTGGAGTCAATGACCTCTGGAGGTCCCTTCCAACCTCTGAAGTCCTGTGATTCTGTGGTTTTCCTAACTATACATAATTAACAGCTAAAATCTGGGGAAAAAAAAAATGAAAAAAAGATTTAGTGGCTCTTGTATAATATTTGTTCCCTTTGGCCTTCAAAGGATATTCTATCAACTCCTTTACTTTTTAAATATAAAACCTGAAGAAAGCTTGAAATGTCAATGTAGATATTTTTTTCTTTTAATGACAAAGAATGCAAAACTTCCAGAAAGGTAGTCTTGACTTTCAAAGAGATCTTGTCAGTTCTGTTGATGTCAGTATCAAAAGAAGTTAATAATTATCTGAAGAAAACACATTTCTCTTAGTTTCTTTCTCATACAAAATTTCTCAGGTTAATCACAGTGGCAGATCTGCAGGGGTAGGTATCGTGCACCTTCACTTTTGCAGCACATTGTCTTAAATGCTACCAAGATTCATACAGGCAATTATAGCATACCTTCTCTGGCATGACTAAACTCATGTTGGATAGGCTGCAAAGAGAAAAACCTAGCAGTTATCTTAAACATATATTTCTTGTACAGTATAATTATGCCAAAGGAGTGGGTTGCGGTTTTTTTACTATCTATAGGTCACGTTTGGCCATGTTGTATATTATTTAAAAGGACCTAAAGCAGATACTGAAGGTGAACAGGCAACTTAAGGAAAATTATGAGTGAATTTCATTTCTGTATGATTAGTTCTTATTGGAGACAAATCTCAGCATTATTTTTAAATGCAATGAGTTCTTCAGCCAGAACGGGCTGTATTCTGTGGAGTATTGGTCTTGATTTTGATCTGTACACTACTTCTAAAAGATTAACTCCTGAAGTGACTGGAGAACTTCCTGATGAGTTTAATTTCTAACTGAATTGCCATCAAGATCAGTTGTGAAAATCATCTGGGTGCTGAAAGAAATAAAAATGCCTTCCTGCAAATGAAACACTGATCATTCTTCCTTTTCTATAAGGAATAAAAGAAATTCTAATACGGTACTGCTCTTTGGATTGTCTTTAAAATTTCCTTCAGAATGCAAAAGGATATTCCTATCTACAACTTCCTTTGGTTGGGGTGTTGCAGGGTGATTCAGACAATGACATCTTCAATTCTTCTCAACAGGAATTATCAGCAGAATAGTGCACGGCAACATTTATTCATTTATTTATTATGTGCTATTTTACAGAACTTTTAAAGGTCTTATAGCTTTAAAAGGCATGTCTTTTGCCCATTATGTTTCTTTCAAAGCTGCATCCATGAAAAGTAAAAGGAGCTTGGAAATGCTAGAAATTCAAAAATTCTCACATACTAATTTGCTCTCCTTTGGATTTTTCATAAAGACAAATCAGGCAGCACATTTCCGTGCCTTAGTTTCCTCAGCTGGAGAAGGACTAGGGGAAAAAAAAAAAAAAAAGAAACTGTGCTAACTCCCACACATATAGGGAGGATAAATGTGTTTGATAGGCTGGGATGGAAAGTCTTGCATGAGGATGTTTACAATAATCTGTGCTTTATTTCCCCTGTCCTCTCATCAAAAGAAACACAGGGTTAATTCTGGAAGATAATTCTTGGAGCTATGCTGTTGTATAAATCTAACCTTTGTATTTTTCAGGGCTATGTTCAGAAAAACACCACACTTTTTTTCTCTCTCTCTTTTTTTTAATTTCTTNTAATTACAATTGCCGTAGAGGCAGGAGCTAAGCAATTAAATTCCCCATAGGTGTCGGGCGTAATTGTTCCTAGCGAATCAGAAGATTAAACATGGCAACAATGCACAGCACAAGATAGCCTAAGCTCAGTTTTTCCTGCAGAACTGCAAATAGTAGCAAATCAAAAGACTGTTCTCCTTAATTACCACTGTATGAGGCATCAGGCTAAAAGCAGGCTCACTCTGTAATGTTTTCTATACAACTACAGTATGTACATACAATGCAAGCCTTTATGCACCACCTAATAGACAATATTATACACACAATTATTGCTAACTTTCATTTTACAAGGAGAAATCACTGGTGAGCCTAGGACATTGGCCTCTCAGCTTCCCCAGCAAGCAATGTGTTGACTAATCTAAGGGAACAGTTTTACTTCCTGAAGCCAGTAGAGACTATTTATACTTAAACACATCTCTTCACAACTTACAGCATGTTGTATTAGGTGAGAGCTTGCGAGCTGAATGGGTTGCAAACCTCTGTGAGGTTTGCAAGCTGGAGCTTGTGGAGTGCTTCACCAAGTTTACACATTTTTTTCCTCTCTTTTTATTCTGAAACCAGCTACCCTGCTGATCAGAAGTCCATTTGGGACTGAACTCAAGTCATCAAGAGTCAAAGAGCTGAAATAATGAAAACAATTTGAGGTTTTGAGGAAGAAATTGTCATGCTTGTAGGTGTAGTAGTCTGATCAATATTTTTTTTGGTGGTCATTCTGAGCCAAAATAACAAAATAAGTATTAGTGAAAGCTGAAATGTCTGTCATCATCCGGCCTGCTGCTTTTGCCAGGATTTTAAATAGTTTTATACTGTTATTTCTTTAATCAACTTTTCAAGTGCTGTAAGGCAGCAAGCTACCCTAGTAATGAGTTTTTTTCCTATCATAGGTTAACTGCTTGTTGAGATTTTCATTCAGTTGGAGAAACCATCTTGCTCTCTGACATGTTTTTACTGATTATCAGGGTTACTGGATATACTGTGCACTGAATTTTAATTGGCATCAAGCTATATACTTTAGTGAGAAAAATGGGAAGTGCTTTTCATGAAATCCTTGGGAATTTGAGTCTTATCTTTGAGGAGAAACTGATTCATAAGATTTACTGATTCACACATCAGAAACAGATTATAAACCAACCTTCCCATTTATGAAACATGCACCTGAGGGATAAAGAAAGGAAACGGTGAAAATCCCTATTTAAGCATAAAATTATTCACATTGTTATAGCAAATATTATTTTAATTGCAAGGTCACCAGCTGGCAAGTGAATTTTGATTTTGGCAAGTAGATTTAAACTTTTAGCATATGAACCTGGTTTTATCTATGAATGGAAATAACTCAATTGTAATTAAAAACAACCCCAAACAGTTGCATTTTATAAAATGGGTTTTTTTGCTTGGATTTTTTGTTCTGTTTTGTTTTTTTTTACTCTAATAAAATGAAGTGTTAGAGAAACAAAAGTGGGAGAAATTAATTGCCTGAAGGATGGAAGGTGAAATATGCCTAGGTAATCAGATTTGCAGTAATTTTTGACACGAGCAACCAAAGAGATTTTAAGTTCTGAAGTTTATAACCAGTCAGAAAGAAATACATTTAAATTGGAGTGCATCAAACGTTTGTTAACGAAAATTGGAGTGCATCAAACATTTGTTAATGATGGCACAGTAAACAATCTCATCCACCTACAAATCCTGTAGTTATGAAATCCACTGCCTTGTCTTCTTGAAAGGACAGAACATGTCATCTCAAATCATCACAGTCCAGTTAGCTGGGGGGAAATTGCTTGAAAGCAGTTCCTCAAAAGCAGTTTGTAATTCCACATTTGCCATCAGTTAATTAAAAGGTAACATTAATAATCCATATATTTATTAGGAAGCAGCAGGTAAAAGGATAAAGAGAATCATTAAGAAATACTATAGCCAATGTGTCACTATTTTTGTGGAAATGAGATACAGCCCTGTGAGACCATTTTGTTAGTGATAATTATACAACCCAAAATTTGTCACTATCTATATTAGCAAAAAAGTTTCATCTATATTTATTTCTTTAGAAATGCTTTAAACAGCTCAGAATGAACTGGCCTAAAGTTGGAATACAATGAGGACTTTTTTCCCCTTTGCATGAGGTGATAAGCCACTATTAAGCTACAAATAATGGGAAAAAAAGGAAACAAAAAATATACTGATGAACAAGATGCAATGAAACTTTCTCAATTGCTCTCTCAATGCCTGAGTCTATTTTCCTTCAAATGTGGCCTGATTTGTAGTTGTTTGCACAGTTATTAATAGTTTAATTTTATTAGTTCACTGCAGAAAAACCTGATTTACATCTTGTGCAATTATGTGATGAGTCAGACTCAATCACATACTAATCTGGGTTACTCGAATGCAACACTGAAGGTGACCTCAATAGGTTTTTGACATTGAACTTAGAAAAAGCTTTTTGAAAAACAAAATTTTGATTGTGCCTCAAGGAAAGTAGAAACCTAAAAGACAGAACTTAACATCCTCTTTCAAAATTGATGAGGCAACTAAATCCTGATTCCAGTGACCCCATCCTAACACACCTGTACTTAAGTTAGCTTATATTTATTCCTAAATTTTATTACCTTCTTGAACTGCCTGTAAATGTTAGAAATGTGGTTTGTAGCCATCTGTTGAAAAAAGGTAATCTTGCAAATACAGAAAGAATATTTTAGGATGGGAAATAGTCTAACTTGTGTGCTGAATAGCTATGTGGGAATTTGCTGCAGTAATTACCCTCCTATCATTAGTGACAAGTAATTGCTATAGCAACCCCACTGCCACCTGTCTCACACACTCTTTCTCTCTTTCAAATACACACACACACACACACACACACTCTCACAACCTCACTACATATTCATAGTATTGAAACAAAAGCAGAAGAGCCAGTAGCTTAATGTCATTTGCCGAATCACTGTTTTTTCTAATCAACAAAATATAACCTCTTCCTCCCCTGCCAACTCCCCATAAATATTTATAAAAAATAAAATGTTTGTGTTGTAGAAAATAGTGCTGTTCAACCAAAGTATCTCTATTCAGCACTAATTCTCTGAGGGAGAGAAAAGAGAATTCTCACAGCTTGATTTCTTTGCTGCATACACTGGGCCTGAGACTGATTTCACAGATAGGGATGTGAATTCTAACAAAGGCAACTATCTAACATATGTAAAACTGCTTTGATACTCACAACAAGGGCAGCTGAGATTTCTCTTCTTTCAATTAGACACATCTAAACCCACCATTTTTCTGCAGCTTTCTGTCAGCACCAGGTACTGCTTCATCACATGTGAGCACTTATCATTTGTACACAGTATTTTTATCTCGTTGGCAGTGGGAGGAGGCTGAAGAACAGGCTGGCTCTCAAGATTTCCTTATAGCATCATCTAGCCCTGGTTCTAGTCTTCTGTTTTGCTACCAGTCTTGAATATATCAGTGGAACCTGACTGTGAAGTCTTGAAATGAAGTACAGGAGTAACAGTTCCATTCTATTTGAACGTACCAGAAATTCACTGTTCCCTATGATTAGGCAGTGAAAGAAGAGAACTGTTGCTGAGCCTTTTCTTCTGCAGTTTATGAAACGCCAGCCTTGCACTCACAGTTACAATTATTCTTCATAACGCAATGATCCTGCTACATCAGCATAGGACATAATATTGGCTAACAGCTTTGTCACCACTAGATGTCATTAAAATACCAATAAAGGGGGTTTAGACATGCAAATTTAGAAACTCTGTCTAACCCTAGCACTCAGTGTGTTCTAGTGTGAGGATGAAATAAAGCAGCGTTTGAAATATAAAAGAACGTGTAAGGAAATGCAGGAACAGCAGGCCTTGACATTAATCATTTGTGTCCCACATACTTATTCTACCTCTTTTGGACAAAAGAGACCATCCTAATTTAGTTTGTAATATGTTTTCCTAAACAGGGCTTTCTCTCTGCTCACTCCATCCAAAAATAGCTCTGTCCTATGGTTCTTTATGCCGCTGAGGAAGAAGATGTCTAATGAAGTACAACCTTGTTTTTTGTTAAGATAAACACACCATGCTGAATATTATTTCAGATAAAAGCTTGGATTCAAAAAACTAAATCAATGTATTTGTTTTGTTTTGTTTTTTTTTTTTAAAGAGAATGTTCCCTACATTTTTCATTGTTATGGTGAATAAAAAAATCAATTAAAAAAAAAAATTCAGATCAGCCAGGTAGTAATTTTAATCTTAAAATTACCTCGAAGACTTTTAAGGCACTAAAAGCTGTGTGCTGCCTGAAATTCACAGAACCATTCATTACATCTGCTAGGAATCTGCATGTTTTATTTATTTGAAACTAACAGCAAGAAACCTGCTTTTTCTCAGCTCACTGTTTAGCTTGGAATGGTTGGCCAGTCATGTGAAGCATGGGTAGACTTCAGCTTTCAGGAAGAAAATTCATGTACTGTCCCTTATACTATTTATCTCATCTATTTCTGATTAAATTATTCATTCTTTTTCAGATGTTCTATCTCAAGACAATATGGCCTGTCAAAATACAGGGCTTGCAAGCAGAAAGTAGTATTCATTTCTCAGACATGTGTAGTCCTTCTGTGCTAAATCATTAAGCAGTATACAGTAATCCGAGGGATTTGTTGGTAAATTATGTCCTATAGTTTGTCACCCATATGTCTTGAATTGTTCCACATATTTGAGGATTAAAGGGTCATATATATTGTTAGTGGAAAATTTCTGCCTGTTAACAGCTGGGAATAATTTAAAGACAAATTAACAACAACAACAAAAAGCAAAATCTGCAAACATGTAAACCATGAAATGCTGTCTCCAAAACTATCTGATATTTTATGATGGAAAGAGACAGACAGGTTTTTAGATGTCCATCAGAAATAAAACTGTGCTATAAACCAGTTGCAGGAGTTGCAGTGCTTGCTTCAGAATTGTCAGGGGTGTCCTCAGCCAGAGCCCAAGCACATTCAGCCTGGAGAAGAGAAGGCTTTAGGGAGACCACGTAGCAGATTTCCAGCACCTGAAGAGGGCCAACAAGAAGGCTGGACAGGGACTGTTTACAGAATATCTGATGTTATAGAATGAGAGGCAATGGTGTGAAATTAGAGAATAGATTTAGGTTAAATATTAGGAGGAGGTTCTTTACCATGAGAGTGGGAGAACACTGGAACAGCTTGTCCAGGGAGGTAGCTGAGGCCCCTTTCCTGGAGATATTCAAAGACAGATTTAACAGGACTGTGAGCAACCTCATCTAGTGGAGGATGTCTCTGCTCACTGCAGTAGATGACCTTTGGAAGTCCCTTCCAACCCAAACCATTCTATGGTTCTATGTGCTAAGAGCTTTTTGTAACTCTGCTCTACTGTATTTTGAGACTGTTTGATGTTCTACAGAAAATACGAGTTTTATGGAAGCAGGTATATCCTCTCTGGAGATATTCAAGTCCTGCCTGGATGCATTCCTGTGTGATGTGGTGTAGGGGATCCTGCTCTGACAGGGAGGTTAGACTGGATGAGCTTTCGAGGTCCCTTCCAGCCCCTAATATTCAGGTCCTTATTCTGAGTCCTTCAGAAAAAAAGAATTCCAGGGATTTCCCTGAAGCTTACTGTTGGAGGTGAACAGTTCACTTCCTTATTTCTGTGCTCAGTTCAGCCAACCAAGTACATAAATTTTATTTTCAGCAGCAAGGAGGTGTTTGTACAATTTTTCTCCTGAACATCAGCACAGAGCTAAAGACAAAAGCCTGTAATGGTAAGTATAAAAATCTAGAAACTGCTCAAGACTCAAGTGTTTAATAGCACATGAACTTTGTATTTCTGCCTCTTAAACTTAGGTACCTGATCTCTCCCTGATCCCACTCACGCAGCAACTCCTCCCAGGGTGGAGGCAGAGCTTCCTAGGGGCTGTGGTAGGAGGTTGTACTCTCATAGCTTGGTAGATGATTGCAAGAAAACCTGTAACGGTGCCTTCACATTCTCTGATGGAAATAGTATGAGCACAGTCCTAAATCCACAGTCATAAGGCTGATTATTTCTCTAATGTAATGAAATAAAAGAAGAAAATATCCAGTTCACACCTGACTGTGGGTTTTGCAGACCCGAGGATCGTTCTATTAAAGTCAAAGCCCATTAGCAGTGTGTAAACAACATCTTAGACACTGACTGTTCATGTTGAATATATTTTTAAATGTTTTCAGTTCTCATTCAAGGCAGAAATGTCAACACTTTTGCCAGACAGTAAAGGGCAGACATTAAAGGGTGCTACAATCTTGAGGCTGCCATCTGGTATGCTTGAGTGCCAGTCCTGATGGAAAGGAGAGGTGATACTTCAGAAGGATGACAACGGAGATGCAGTAAAAGGGATTGATGCAGGGTGGTGGGGGGAGGCTTTGTCGAGAATTTCTGTTGCTCTTTCACGTTGACTTTTCACTAAAACCTTGCACATAAATGATTTTTTGTTTTTCGTTCTGGAGATGAAAACTGCTGTCCTCTCAAAATCTGCTTGGTATCTTACAAAATCTCAGTGCCTTCTACATGTGATTCAAATACAAATAAAGGATTGATGGCATTTCTAACGTCTTCTACAGAAGGCATATTGATGGGGATTCATGAGTCACAAACAAATTGCACATGTGAAAGCAAACTGCATTGGAACACATTACAGTTCAATCCAGAGGCTGTTTTAGGAAGCTAAATACTGTGGCTTATTCATTATGGGGGAAAACTGACTTTCAAATTGCAGAGGAATATATTCTCTGACACAAAGAGATGAGGGCTTTTTTCCCCCTTTTCCTCTGTTGCCAGAAAGAAGGAAAAGCAGCATCATCCCAGTATGACAAAGATTTGAGGATCCAGGAGAATGCAAGTTGTGTTGTGTGCTGGTTTGAGGCTAACTGGAATATTTTAATGGAGAAAATTACACTATAGGCTGTGAAAAGAAAACATGGTGATGTCTACTTCACTCATACGCTTGCTGAAAATTGTTTTGGGAAAAAAACCCAAAATATAGATAAGGCTTTCTCTGTCTGTCTCTCTCTGGGGACACGGCACAGCGTCTGGGGTGGTCTCGCAGCTTCTGGCTCTGGCTCCTCTGCTGATTAATTTTCACTAACCACTTTCCTTCTAATCCCCCTGGCCAATCCTCCTAATTTACCTTGCGCATAAGGCAAACCTTGGGATAAGGTACAGGGGTGGGGAGAAGGTGGAAGGGTGGTTGGGAGCCCCTCCTGGGGTCTCTGATTTCTGGGAGGGGTGTTGTGTTTCTGTATTACCTTTAACTTGTCTATGTATGTAACTATTCCTGTCTATAGTGTATATCTCTGCTTGTACATTGTGCTGAGCTGTAAATGGAGCTTCAGTCCTTAACTTCCAGCTAGCTGAGTTCTAGTCTGGGTCACTTTACATGGCAGGGAAGGGAACTCCCAAACCATTGTGTGTTGTGTCCTTCTCATTGGACTTATACTGAAAGGGAATTCCCAAGTTATTCCCAGATAAGTAGGAATGAGGAAACCAGAAACTATTTTTTTTCTTTTCTGTCAAAGATCAAAGGTTTTATTTAGTTTTCTAACCATCCTCTTTTATCTTTAAAATATCACATCCACCTTTATCTCCAGAGACTTCTGGCAAAATTCTCAATTTCTAGCTGTGATGATAGATACTTGGAATTGCTTTACCTGAAAATCAGTAATTATTTGTCAGATATGTGTACTCAATGTTCATTCAGTTAATGAAGGTGGATGGTTACCAAAAGACTAAGTGCGTTCTAGAAGGTCAATGTGCCTTTTGCTGTGATATAGTAGACCAAAATTCAGAGCAAATTGTGCTTCAGCAGATTGAGACACTTAATTGAGTGCTGGCATATTTTTGCTGATGTAGCTATCAGCAGATAGCAAACATGCAAAACATCAGTCCGAGATGTTACTCAGACCAAACGATGAGAATGGCTGGCGCTGCAAAATCAGCCACTAAAGACTGAGGTTTCCCCGTTCCGACACATCACTCACAGTGTGAGTTAAAGTATTTCCTGAGATAGCTCATGTGGAAAATGATGCCAAAATAACTGGTAAGATGGTAGCTATCTGCAGATTCTTTCTATCTCTTTGCAGCCTGATCATATTTTTAAAGTGAAAAACTGGGGTGTTGTGTTCAGGGGTTCTCAGGGAAACATTCTGGCACAGGGAGAGGGAAGCTGGCCAGGAATTCAGAAAAAATGAAGGGGAAAAAAAAAAAGAGGGCACTTATCATCTCACTGTCAGTGCTAAAATAGAAAACTGGGACACTTTGTAGTAAGGACAGGTTGGGATAAACGTTTATCACTATGTCACCTCTTCCCTGTCTCCATTTGCAATTTCATTCATTCAAATGTAGTTCAAGTCTTGCCCTTTTATGCCAGCAGGCACACCACCAATTGTAAACACGATTTATTTTACTTTTCTGCACTTGGTTTAAACAACACAATTCAATCATTCTTAGCTCAGAATCTTCCATCATTTTCCAGTCATTGATTTAAGATCTCTAAGATGCTTTAAACTCTCACTTCACAAATACTGCCCATTTCATGTTACAATTTCCTCTTCCTCCTGCCTGAGCATTCTGCACTCAGAACCAACGCTTCAGCACCGAAACTTCCATCACGTGATGGTTTCAGGATGCTACTCTTCTCTTTCCTACATTCCCTTTCAAGATTAAAATTTTGACTGAAAAGTCACCTTCCTTAAAGTCTACACCTCACCATAACCCTACAATTCACATGAAGATGATCAGAGGGCTGGAGCAGCTCTGCTGTGAGGACAGGCTGAGAGAGTTTGGGCTCTTCAGCCTGGAGAAGAGAAGGCTTTGAGGGGACCTGATAGTAGCCTTCCAGTATCTAAAGGGGGCCTGCAGGAAGGCTGGGGAGGGACTTTTGACAAAGTCTTGTAATGACAGGATCAAGGGGCAATGGGTTTAAACTGGCAGAGGGGAGATTTAGACTGGATATTAGGAGGAAGTTCTTTCCAGTGAGGGTGGTGAGGCACTGGCACAGGTTGCCCAGGGAGGTTGTGGCTGCTCTGTCCCTGGAGGTGTTCAAGACCAGGTTGGATGAGGCCTTGAGTAACCTGTACTAGTGGGAGGTGTCCCTGCCTATGTCAGAGGGTTGGAACTAGATGATCCTTGAGGTCCCTTCCAACCTTCCCATTCTATGATACTATGATTCTAATGAATACTGATACAAGCAGTAAGTTGTAGGACATATAAAAAGCCCACAAAAGTCATGGAAGAAGAAAGAGAATAATTTACTATGCTGGTGTCACTTCTATTTTGTCTGTACTTTCTTTTTTGCTTTGAGCTTTGTCAGAAGCTGGGCTTCAGTATTCTTGCTCAACTGGTTGCACACTTAACTGAGAGCAGGTAATTAAAGACCTGCAAAAGGCCAGGTTGGACGAGGCCTTGAGTAACCTGTACTAGTGGGAGGTGTCCCTGCCTGTGGCAGGGGGTTGGAACTAGATGATCCTTGAGGTCCCTTCCAACCTTACCATTCTGTGATTCTATGATTCTATGATTCTGTGTGCATACCCCCTTGTCCTGCACTACCTCTTACTGACTGAGAAGTTCAAGCATATAAAGTCAGCAATGAATTTCATATGTTGGGAGATTACCCATTTTAGTTACAGACAGACTTTGCTACCTCTTCATTCTCCCCAACCTTCTGCTGAACTGCTGCAACATCTTTCACAATTTGATCAGAATCAATAATTCTCATATTTATAGGAAGAAGAATTAACTAAATGTCATTATGTTTTTGAGCAAAAGACAGCGAGCAGTAACAGAAGAACTATTGTTCAGGAAACCTTCCAGGAGCAGTAAAGGAAGAGGAATGTCAAAGTTTCCCTAATGATAGCTTGGAAAATATATTATAATTTAAAAAGGAAGTAACTGGTATCTCATCACAGTACTAAGAATAGTACTCATTGATAAGTGGTGATACATTATTTGTGCTTGAAGGTTTGATTTTCTGGAAGAACAGATTATATTCAACAACACTGCAGAAGCACTGATTCTCAGACCACAAATACCAGCTTTTCTACAGTGGTAGAAGCACCTCGTGAAACGTTGCAACATGGAAAGCTTTAATACTTTGGAAACCAGTGGGGATGAAATCCATTAAATTTAGGCATACACTAAGTCTTTACATGCTTAGGATCTGAGTAGAAAATGCAGGCTATACAATTTACATTTGTACAGTGGATGAAAAGGTATAAAAACTGATCTGAATTCAGTCAAAACCATTGTGACTTCTATTCTCTAAGTTTTTAATCTACTTCCATTATTTGACAGCATTATCAGATTCGGGAGGCTCTGTGTTTAATTTGAATACAATTTAAGAAGGTTGGTGTCCTAAAAGTAAGTGTAAAGGGTTAACCCTCCTGGGTGGGGGGAGTGATCAGACCTTGACCCCAGGTGTAGTGTTTAGCCCACTCCCACTTCCTGTCTGGACCCCCTATATAAACAGAGGAACTTCCTGTTCCTGTCTTCTTGTGGCCTGTGTGCTTGATACCACTGTTCCTGTTGATCCTGTCTTACCATGTGGACAGTCTCTACCACATGGTGGACATCCCTTCCATCTATTGCCATCCCTCTGGTGGCATATAGATTTTGTACCTTGTTTTCCCTTCCCTATACCTATTTGTAACTCCCCTACCTTAAATACCTTTCATTTGTTGTTAAAGTTTTTCTTTTAGCTTCCAAATTGTAGCAAGACTGTTCTTCGGGTGGTTTTACCCCTTCTGTCTCCTCCTTTCTTTCTTCCTTTCCAAAAGGAGTGGGAGGAAGGCATCCTACTATTATTGTATTGGTTTCTGGTAGGTATATTTTGAGTCCCCTGAGAAGCTTAAACTCAAACCAATACAGTAGGTTAGAGGTTGATGAAAACTGGTGATTATTCATCCCTGCTATGTTATAATGGTGTCACTATTTAGCAGGGAGGACTTTTAGGCAGTTCAAGAAGGAAATAAAATGCAGAGATAAATGTAAGATAACTAAGTACAGGTGTGTTCATATGGTGAAGCTGCAGAGTCTCCATCTGTGGAGATAATCAACACCTGATATGGTTCTGAGCAATCTGCTCTATCTCATCCTGCCTGAACAAAGGATGGGACTAACGACCTTCCAACCTCAACCACTCTGTGATTCTATGATCCTCCTAGGCTAATTTTCTCCACTAACTAGAAATAGCCAAGTTTTCCTACATAAACTCTGCTGTTGCAAAATAGGATGTATGGGATATATCCTGTTTGTAAATATGACCTTGCTACTACCAGGAAATAAACTGCCAGTTAATTTAATTAATTAATGAAAAAAAATTAAAAACACATCTCAGATTGAAGCTAGCTTGGAAGAAGCCCAGAGGTCAGAAAATGAAATCTTTGATGTATGCTTGATTATCTCAGTCTTCAACATATGTCCTTACATGATGGTGTCTGTAAGTTTCTGAAAATGATGAAGACACTCCACATTCCTTATAGTAGCCTTCCAGTATCTGAAAGGTGCCTACAGGAAGGCTGGGGAGGGACTAGTTACAAGGTCTTGTAATGACAGGACAAGGGGCAATGGGTTTAAACTGGCAGAGGAGAGATATAAACAGGATGTTAGGAGGAAGTTATTTACAGTGAGAGTGGTGAGGCACTGGAACAGGTTTCCCAAGGAGGTTGTGGCTGCTCCCTCCCTGGAGGTGTTCAAGGCCAGGTTGGACAAGGCCTTGAGTAACCTGTACTAATGGGAGGTGTCCCTGCATATGGCAGGGGGTTGGAACTAGATGATCCTTCAGGTCCCTTCCAACCTTACCATTCTATGATTCTATTTCCAGTAGATGTAAGAACAGAGAAGATAAGCAAGGAAGTGAACTTCCTGGATACTGCAATGGATATAGCACCTCTATGCTCATTAGAAACTTTGTTTAACCAGTCAAGGTTTACAGTCAGTCTGATATTACAGTGCTAAATTTATTTAGAGGCCTAATTGTCTTGTTGCAATTGAAAACAGGATTGCAGGCATTAGAGTAATTTCTTAATTTGCCATTAGGCATAGATACTTTGGTGGAGTATAATTCATTTGTGTCTGGGCTTATGTGAGCTAAGCCTACCTATGTAAGCTGCACCAAAACAACGGAAATTTCTGTATTAAAACCACAAAAGGATGAAGATCTCAGGAACCTTTAAAATAATTCTGCTAGTATTAAGGAAGTCTGTACAAGAAATTAAAGTTTTGAAAGAAATGAAAATAAGCAAGTTTTCACTAATATTCCACTTGTTTGAAAGAGTTTTGGTCTGATTTTTTTCAGAGCATTTTAAATAACAAGCATAGATCCAACTCATTTCAGTCACAGCTGTGATCATTTGGCACTTCTATGTATCTGCCAAGGATGACTCAAATAGGTACCCAGAAAATGTGGCCATTTTTAGCAGCCATTAGCAGCCCTATGTGAAAATTTTGGTTTAAGTGTCTTGATTACCATCACATTAGAACTTTGTGGTAGATTTCAGTTCTCACTGTCACAATTCAAATCCCTTATCCTTCACCTACCATTTCCAGACATACTCTACTCCTACAGACTTCCCTACTTACATGATGGATGAATCAGTTTTCTTTTGGTCATTCTTCTCACTCACAGTTTATCCTTGGTACCCTTCCAGAACACAATGTAGTCTATTCAACTACACAAAATGTGAAAAAAAAAAAGATTCTTACAAGAACAAATAAATAAGGACTACAGCCTAAAACATGCATATGAGGACTGAATTAACATTACTGACTCAACCTTAATTCTTAGATTTCCTAAATGTTGAATTTCTAACTTGAAAATTAACAGTCTTACTCTACAATAAGTAGAATTTTGGATTTTGGTTTGGTTTGGGGTTTTTGTGTCAGAAAACAAATAGCGAAACTTAGCTGCAGTGTTGCATTTTATAGGTGGTCCATAGAACAGAACTTTAGTAGTATGTCTTGAAAAGTAGCTGGTAAGTAATAGGCTATAGACTTTAAGCTGATGTTACAACTATTTTCCCAGCATGCTTCACAGGTATTTTTCTCATAGCAGAATAATTCTGGAGCTATTAAGTTGGCAATAATATCGTTACATTGGTGCATTGCTGCCCTGGAGCTAATGAACCTGTGGTCTTAGCAGATTTATTAGAACCTATGTAGACATTGGCATGCCTAAACCATTTTTGAACTTGACCTAGTCTCTTTAAATTGGAGAATACTGGCCTGTATGGGTCTTGTGGTTGCTGGGTAGAGTTGAAAGATGCTTACTGTTCAGTGAATTATATTGCTCAATTCTAAAAGCTTCTTACCGAGATCTAGTACATGATGTTCCATAGTAAAAGATGAACAAGATGAAGAAGGGCCACAAAGATGATCCAAGGGCTGGAACGCCTCTGCTATGAGGACAGGCTGAGAGAGCTGGGATTGCTCAGCCTAGAGAAGAGAAGGCTTTGGGGATACCTTCCAATACCTGAAGGGATCCTACAGGAAGGCTGCAGAGGAACTTTTCATAAAGGTGTCTAGCAAAAGGGCATGGGGGAATGGTTTTAAGCTAAGGGACAACAGGCTTAGACTGGATCTTAGGAAGAAGTTCTTCAGCACAAGGTTGGTGTGACTCTGGAATAGATTGTCCAGGGAGGTTGTGGATGCCTCTAGACTGGATGAGGTCTTGAGCAGCTGGGTCTAGTTGCTGCTCATGGTGGGGAGGTTGGAGTAGATGATCTCTTAAGGTCTCTTCTAACCTAAGCCATTCTGTGATTCTATGAACTGTCATATCTGAAAATTCTTAACTTGGCTGGATTTGGCTGGACAAAAATTCAAGTTTCTGCTCCAATGCATGCATAGGCTAATAGTATTAGGGAATCTTTGACAAATATTCAGCCTCCAACATCTGACATGAGAATTTCAGTCCAGAGTTAAAAAAAATTAGTGATTTTAAGTGCAAGTCAAAATGGAATATTAATTTGTTTTAGATTAGTAATTCATATTAAGTGAATTTTAAAATGGTGTTAGACAACCTTAAGTCTAGACATTTTCTGGCATTAGTGTCTTTTATGTGTAGGAGCATGCGTAAAACTGGTAATATAATGTTACAACCTTTTTATTAGCTTAATCCTTATCTGCTTTCCAATGAATTAAACAGTATAATGTAGCTTCTATGATCCTAGATTATTTTATCTCATATATCTTTAAAAATATGTAAATTAGCTCTCATAAGACCTTTTCTGAAGGAAAGTGAATCATAGAATCATAGAATTGTCAGCGCTGGAAGGGACCTCAAGAATCATCTAGTTCCAACCTCCCTGCCAGGGGTAGGGACACTTCACACTAGATCAGGTTGCTCTGACATTTGCTTCTGTTTTCTGTGCTGGCATCTATGTGACTAGATATTGTGAAGGATGTATAAACTTGTATAAGTAATGTTAAGAAGATAGTAAAGGGGGATAGATGATGCAGATACCTCTCCAGTGTTTCATATCACAGAATCACAGAATATTAGGGGTTGGAAGGGACCTCAGAAGATCATTGAGTCCAACTCCCTTGCCAGAGCAGAATCACCGAGAGCAGGGCACGTGGAAGCACATCCAGGTGGGTTTTGAAATTCTCCAGAGAAGGAGACTCCACAACCTCTCTGAGCAGTCTGTTCCAAGGCTCTGTCATCCTCACAGTGGAAAGGTTTTCCCTTATTTTCATGTGAAACCTCCTATGCTCCACCTTGCACCCGTGCCGCCTGTCCTGCCACTGGACATCACTGAGAAGAGCCTGGCTCCATCCTCCTGACACTCACCCTTCACATATTTATAAACATGAATGAGGTTACCCCTCAGTCTCCTCTTCTCCAAGTCAAAATGGCCCATCTCCTTCAGCCTTTCCTCATAAGGAAGATGCTCCACTCCCTTAATCATTTTTGTGTGTCTGCTCTCTCAAGCAGTTCCATGTTTTGAACTGAGGGGCCCAGAACTGGACACAGTACTCCAGATGCAGCCTCACTAGGGCAGAGTAGAGGGGGAGGAGAACCATTCTCAACCTACTAACCACAGCTCTTCTAATATACCCAGGATACCATTTGCTCCCTGGGCCACAAGAGCAGATTGCTGGCTCATGGTCATCCTTCTGTCCATCAGGACCCCTAGGTCCCTCTCCTCTGTGCTGCTCTCCAACAGGTCAGTCTCCAATGGAATAGATACATATTTTCCATCAGAGAAAAACAACTTCTGAGGTCACAGTTGTTACTTTCTCAAATAATGAGTAAACTGAAGAGTGGGGAAGAAGATTGGTCTGGTTGTCTTTCATTATATTGCTAATATTTTATAATAAATTGCATGATACATAACCTTTCATGTATGTTTACAAAGTAACAACATAATTGTTTGTGCTTGCATGATAATTAAATGTGTTGATGTTTACAATTAGATGCAATAACATAAAGAGGATCTGAACATTTGCCAAAGTATCCTCTCTGGATCTTTTAAAAAATGATATAAAGTAGGAACTAATTAGGTGAGTAATCTTGCTGGCAGTTTACTAATGGTCTCTGTGGTACACACACATTTATGTTCTTACCTATCTAAATATAATTAGATGGATAAAATCAGTACATTTTTAATGTAACTGCTTTAGTCTAAGACAGATTATCCTTACAGAACACCTGTCTGAGTTTAAATTGAAATACAATATAGGTAGTTGTGAAGTGGTTTATAATGGAATTTACAGTATCTGACATTACAAAAAGAGGGGGTTTTTTTTGTTTTGTTATTTCTTTAGTGCTGTGATTTCTATGTATATTTTAGACTAGTAGCATGAATCAATCAGCTCCTGTAGAGGAATGACAAAAAGGGTCATTTTATGTCTGACATAGAATTTGCATAAGAATAGATGAGTTTTCTGTTTCCATAAAGGTGTTTCTTGTTCACTGAAACTGAAAACCTTGAACGTTTTTTCTTCTTGCAGTGACATTATAAAGGACAAAAAGCTGTAAGCATTGTCACTTGGGTGAAACATAAATTGTAATCTTTAACCATTGCAATTAACCACAATTTCCTTACAGCAAAAGGATAAATCCTCAAATAAATATGGATATATTTCTCTTTTCAAATGTTCTTTGGAAGAGCTCAGTTTAAGTTTTAAGTTGTCAAGGGCTAGGGATTAATGTGGCCACTGTACATTTCTGAAGAAACAAACAGTTTATTAAAACTGACCTGTAGGAAACTTGAACACAACAGGAACTTAATAACTATTGTTCCTTGCAGCTTTACAGAACCTAGAAAAAGGGATGGGGCATAAGAGTTGCTTAGCACATTTGATACGTTACAGTTGTAAAACTGGAACCATGAGCAGCTAATCTAATTTTTTAAAAAATCAGAAGTGATTATTAAGCTACATGGGAGCTGTGAACAAGTGTTAGTGATTGAAGAATATGTGGGACTTCCATTCAAACAGACAAATTAAGTGATCAGCCCCTATTTAGGAGCCTTTTCAATATATTTTATACCCCAGGGAATCTAGATCCGACCAAGAGCCATGGCCTGTGGTGGTTCTGCCTACATTTGCAACAGCTTGAGGTATGCCATCTCACATGGCTTAGGGAAATTGCTGCCAGCATAAACCAAATAATTCCCTCCCTCTGGTCATGGAGAATAACTGGAAAGTGTAATCTCTCATTATCAAACCTTCTGCTTTATTCTGTCCTGCTGTAGCTCAGTGTCACTGACCTTGTTCACAGTCATCTTATCTTTGTCACAGATTTTTTAATGTAACAGGACTGCATTTAGTAATCATGAGCTTGACAGATACAAATCTGTAAAAGAAAAAAACTATGGAGAGTAAATTTGGAAAGTTTTAATCAGTTTAGTGCAAAAATGTATGCATTTTCATCCATATAAATTCACACATTTCAGCTGAACAGATAAAGCTCTGATTATGATATAAACCTATATATTCTTTATTTAAGAATAAAGATGACATACTGCTTGAAGGGTCTTTGCATTCTGTGTTCATTTCCTCTTTCCAGTAACTTCTTCAAAGAAATTAGCTTCAAATTCCATCTGTAAATCCAAACCTTGAACTCTAGATTTGTCAAGAGCATTACTCTATTGCTTTCTTATGCATAGGTAAGGCTGAAGGGAGACCTCATTGCTGCCTACAGCTGCCTGAGAGGATGTTGTGGAGAGGTTGGTACTGGTCTCTCCTCACAGGTGATTAGTGATAGAACAAGAGGGAGTGGCCTCAAGCTGCAACTGAGTATGTTTAGTTTAGATATTAGGAATTTTTTTGTTCCCAGCAAGAGTGGTCAGGTATTGGAATGGGCTGTCCAGGGAGGTGGTTGAGTCACCAACCCTGGATGTGGTGCTTGGGATATGGTGAACTTTGCAGCTTAGGGTTATGGATTGGACTTGGTGATCCTGGAGGTTCTTTTCCAACCTGAATGTTTCTGTGATTCTGTCTGCCAATGTAAACAGATTTCACTGTGGATAAAGGAGTGAGTGCTTATCTGCCACTGTCATAAACCAACCCAAAGGTGCAATCTTACAATTCATACACTCAATCTACTGCATATTTTTCCAGCCAAGAACTTTCAGATATGATTAGTTTACCTTAATCAAATTACTTCACTTAACTTTAATTAGCAACAGGGATGCTCAGTCTCACAATATCTGAGCAATCTGAAAGCATTAGGATTCAGTTTGGTTTTTTTTTTTTTTCCTCCTGTCATATAATCCTGTAATTCATCAATCTGTAGGTGAAAATCTGGATTATTCCTCTAGATTCACTACAGACCATGTCAGAAGGCATCTTGTAGTCTAGAAGACTACATGCAACATATTTTGGAATGATGGGGGGTGAATGGTTATCATGAAGGCTGGAAGCAAGCAGAAAGGATGGGCTGCTAAACTGAAAGAGTGAAGCTGCTCTACAGAATGTTTCAGAAACTTCTGGGGGATGTTTATGAATGCTAAGTACTCTGCCCAATTTATGGCTGTCAGTACTGAATGATGATCTTCAGTGCTGAACTTTCAGTTTTGCTCAAATTGACAAGGAAAGTCTACAAACAGTTGAAAGCCTTGTGATGTTTTGTTGGCTGCTAAAGCTTTTGAGCAGATCTTGTTCCATTCTGCGTTGTAGGAATATACTACATTAGTGTAACAAGTAGAAACAGGATCTTGCTTTCTGAGAAGTAGGGGAAAAAAAGTCAGAGGACATGCTCCAACATCTCAAATCTCACTTATTAGATAGGACAGAAGCAAATGTGATATTGCTTGAAAGTCTGGGCAGAACATTGTGTTTGACAGTTTACAGCAAATCAGAGGCAAAATCAAGACTGAAGTAAAAGTTTCCTGAGAGAATTTCTACATCCAAACCCTAGGAATTCCATTCAAGGAAATTTGAGATGTTGTGGTAGCCCTGAATAGGTTAAGTAGTCCTGAACATGTCCTGGTTTGTCCAGACATGTTTTTTCTGCTCTCCACCCCTTCTCCTATGGGGAGAAGCAATTGCGGGAAAGAGGACAAAGAATCTGGAGCCACTGAGTCCAAGGACTGGTTTGCCCAGACTTGTTTTGCATTCTGTTTGCATCCTGTGCTGATGTACACACACTTGGCTTGTGCCTGCCTCGTGCAAGGCCTATGTTTTTCCCAAATTTGGGTAAAGCAAGCCTATGGCTTCACCTAATATGGTCAAGCTTGGCTAACTGCCATTCTGGTTGGCTATGCTGTGTCCAAAGGCTTATTAGTCTTGGGCTGTATTGACCAAAAGAGATGAGCAGGTGACACAATGTGCTCTGCTGCTATATTAATGCCTGCCGTTGCCTGCTGCTATTGCTTTCTGCTTCTGGCAGTGTTCTCCTCACTTCCTTATTGCATCCTGAACTGCCTGAAAACTGCCTGCCCTGAGTTTACCAGGAACAGGCTCTAAATGCCTCCGTGCAATCAGCCAGTCTGATGTTGTCATGAGACTGTACATCACAGAACATCCTGTCTACACCTGAAAGCCTCCTGCCAACACAGAAAGTCCTGGAGGTACACAGGTCATCCAGGGGAGCCAGGATAAGGGCGGAGAACAGTGTGTCCAACAGGTCTAGGGAGGTTATCCTCCCCTTCTACTCTGCCCTTGTGACACCACACCTGGAATACTGTGTCAAATTTTGGGTTCCCCAGTTCAGGAGAGACAGAGACCTGCTAGACCTCTAGTGGAGAGCCATGAGGGTGACTGGGGGACTTGAGCATCTCCCCTATGAGAGAAAGACTGAGAGCCGTGGGGCTGTTTAGTCTGGAGAAGACTGAGAAGAGATTTCATCAGTGTGTACAAATGCTTGAGGGGTGGGTGTCGAGTGTCTGTGGCCAATATCTTTTTGGTGGTCAGCAGCAATAAGACCAGGGGCAATGTCTACAAACTGGAACATAGAAGGTTTCACCTCAACATGAGGAGAAACTTCTTTACAGTGAGGGTGACAGAGCACTGGAACAGGTTGCCCAGAGAGGTTGTGCCTTCTCTGAAGACTTTCCAAACCCACCTGGATGCATTCCTGTGCAAACTACCCTAGGTGATCCTGCTTTGGCAGGGAGGTTGGACTCAATGATCTCTGGAGGTCCCTTCCAGCCCCTCAGGTTCTGTGATTTGCTAGCCATCAGATTAACTAGCACTCTTTGAACCTTGCCTGTTGTCTTCAGTCATTTCAAAGCTGCTATTGCAGAAATTTAGACATTTTATATTGAAAAGCATTTGACCAATGCATTCACTTTCCTCAGCAGCTGTGCAGAAATGTGTTGTGACATTTCATCAGTCATAAGATTTAGTTCAGTGGTAGAAAAGATGACAGACTTTGATTGAGAGAGAAGACCACACATGTTATTTTAATATTGGGTTTCAGGTTACGATGGTCCTTATAGCTGTGCATATATCCTTGGGTGAAGATACATATAATTCAGAAATAAAGTCTACATTGTTCCAAATTTTTTACCTTGGTAAAAGGAACTTGATTTCCAGCATGCAAAGGAGGTATAGTAATCTCTGCATTTGCATGGCTCAGTAGATGATCTGTACAGACTGCCAGACCACAGATCTGGCATAATATGTCACTATGACACTTGTATATGATGCAGCATTTTGCAATGACACCTGCTACATTTCCTAGATGGCTACATTTCTCTTGGAGAAGTTTGAGGTTTATCATGAGCTTCATTTTGCACTATGAGAATGTGGGTTATGACAAGCCACCCCTGTAGACAATGGGTTATAATGACACTTGCAAATTCAGCTTTTTAATCTAGTTTCTCTGCTTGATAATGTATTTGACTTTATAGTTTTATACATTAGAAATGCTGTGTCCAGTAGGGATAGGGAGGTGATTGTCCCCTTGTACTGTGCTCTGGTGAGGCCACACCTCAAGTATTGTGTTCAGTTTTGGGCACCTCATTACAAGAGGGATGTGGAGGTGCTGGAGTGGGTGCAGAGGAGGGCAACAAAGCTGGAGAAGGGCCTGGAGAATAAATCTTATGAAGAGCAACTGAGAGAGCTGGGGATGGTTAATTTGAAGAAGAGAAAGCTGAGGGGAGACCTCATTGCTGTCTACAGCAACCAGAAAGGATGTTGTGGAGAAGCTGCTGATGGTCTCTTCTCACAGGTGATTAGTGATAAAACAAGAGGGAATGGCCTCAAGTTGCAACTGAGTAGGTTTAGATTAGATATTAGGAAATTTTTTGTTCCCAGCAAGAGTGGTCAGGTATTGGAATGGGCTGTCCAGGGAGGTGGTTGAGTCACCAACCCTGGATGTGGTGCTTGGGATATGGCTTAGGGTGAACTTCGTAGATTAGTGTTATCGATTGGACTTAGCGGTCCTGGAGGTTCTTTTCCAACCTGAATGTTTCTGTGATTCTGTCTGCCAATGTAAACAGATTTCACTGTGGATAAAGGAGTGAGTGCTTATCTGCCTCAGCAAGTTTGCAGATGACACCAAGCTGTGTGGCACAGTCGACTTGCTAGAGGGCAGGGATGCCATCCAGAGGGACCTGGACAGGCTGGAGAGTTGGGCCCA